>JAJHSJ010000985.1:0-42270 GCA_021015155.1 Magnolia officinalis | reverse complement strand
GCTGGCATAACCCAAGGGACATTAAAGAGCTTAAAAAGACAGCTCCATATCTGTCTTGCAAAGGGACAATGGATGAAAAAGGTGACACACCGATTCGGCATCCGCAATGCACATAACACAAACGTTAGGGAGCACCATAGCTCTTGAAGATTATCAATGGGCAACACTCTATTTCTTCCAACTAGCCAACTGAAAGCGGCCGCCTTCGAGCGAGCTCCATAGTGCCATACATGATATGTGTGAGAGATGGGAGCAACCACAGTCGAGGACTAAAGGAGAGAATAGAAGGATCAAACCAATAATTCACCAGATTTACAGGTGAGCCAAATGATACCATCCCAGTCACCTCTAAAAGGTATGCAATGTTGAAGGCGGTGGAGAAGAGAGATGAGTTCTTCCACTTCCTGAGCTAGCAGATTTCTTCAGCATGCCGGTGTCCACGCCACCTCATCACCCCTCCAAGAGAAACAACTGGAGACCAAGATGTCTGTTTCCATGGCAAGGCGAGCCAACCTTGGGAATTTTGCCTTAAGAGGAGAATTTCCAAGCCACACATCTTACCAGAAGCTAATTCTTTCACCATTACTAAGGGAGCATTGCACCCCTTCTAATAACTTTCTTTTTAGGCTGGAAATCCTTTCCAAGCACCACAAGCCTTGTACAATGAGGAATCTTTGGTCCACCATCCACCAAGATGATATCCATATTTACTTACAATGACCTCTTTCAAAAAGAGTCCACCCAAAGCACCAGTGCCATTTACCAAAAACGCTAGGTTGTTAATTTATTATTTCGATTTTTATTTTCTATTTATTGGGTTCCAACATGCTTTATGGGACAAAATGTTAGGCAATTAAAGAATAGCATGTTCATAGGATGAGTGCAGCTGAAATGAGGATGTAAGATAGATAAGTGGCAACACAAGGAAGGACAACATTTGAGGGAACTTAAGAGTAGCACAATAGGTGATAAGATGAGGGCAAATAGACTTAGATGGTTTGGTCGTGTGCAATGAAGACCAAGAACCATGCCGGCTAGGAGTGAGTTGGCACAAGTTGAAGGCTCTAACAAGACAGGGGGAAGGCCCAAAAGGACGAGGATGGAAGTGGTAAGAAAAGACTCGATGATCTATCATCTAATTGAAGATTTACCCTTAATAGAGTGGAATGGCAAAATAGGATTCATGTGGCCGACCTCAATTAATTGGAATAAGGCTTAGATGATGATAATGATGATTTTCTATTTATTGGGTTTCTTAGTGTTCCAGAGAAGCATCCATTGCTAAACATCTCTGAGCATGTGCTCAAACAACAGAACTTGTCACCAAAATTCATAATATTGCATGCTTAGCACAGAAGAAAATCGGACATTACATAATTACAAGAGCAACATGCAAGTAAAGATCCATCATCAACAAGTGAAGGATGCAACTAACAAGAGGAAGATTCTGAGAGATGGGATAATAATAAAATTCACTTTGACTAGATCAAAATGTCTAGAGACAGTTTACGCCAAGAATCAACATTGGAGCAACAAGCAATCTAACTCCCACATTGCCGAGAAGAACACAAGTTGATGGACATAAACTTGCTCAGTTCAATCCAAGTTACCATCATTCTTGGTAAGACAATAGTGAAAACATAAGCAGAACAATCTTTTGAAATGAAACCCACCTTTGTTCCTAAGTCTGTCAAGGCTATTGCCATGTTATTCTTGGCAATCTCAAAATTTGGAGACACTGTCAACACCTGACACAGCAGAACACCCATCACTAAAGATAAATATCAATCAAAATGCATCAAGAGTCATGCACTATTTATGACTACAAATATGAGAGCAGTTAACCAGTAGACTACCTCTCGTAGCAAGCAATAGCTGATTCCAAGTCCCCACGGTTTTTTATATATAACGCCCATGTTGCAATATGCTTCGGCATACATAGGCCTCTGTAGTGCAGCTTTCTCGTAGCAGCTAAGAGCCAAATCATATTGCATCATCTCAGAATAGACCACCCCAAGGTTGTAATATGCAGGCTAGATTTGAAACACAACACACCAAGAATTAACAAGGTTGCTGTGAAATATAAAATATATGAAGGTCATACCAACAAAACAAGAATCGAAGAGATTGTGACATTACGGCATAGTGGCTGTCTATCTTTAGAGCTTCACAATACTTCTGGATTCCCTCCTGAGTGTTTCCAGCAGCAGTTTTAAACTGGTGCCCAAATCTGTTAAGACAATTGCGAGACATTCTGCAGCTGGTTTGTATGATGGATCAGCCCTTAAAGCCTTTTGATATGACTGCAACAAGTAAAATTGAAGATGTGAACGAGCACTCCAGATGCTCAATGCTGACAGATTAGTGTACCAACAGGAATGGACATGGATCTATGGGAAAAAAACTAAAAATTAAAAAGAGTATTTGCCCAACGCATAATCATGAAGGGCAGATGCATTTGGATGTACAATTCACTTCTATTGCGGTGATTATGTTGCGTAAGAAGTTAAATTAAAGTTGATCAGCCCCACATTATTCGGAGTGAATAGCTAATCCCAATCTGCGATTATGTTAGGTGGACTTGAAATAGAACAGCTCCAAAAATAGCAAGAGAGAAGCCAGATTCTTAACCGGAAAATATAATGATCAATCACTTACATTTTGCTGCAACTTAGTCATCACAACATAAGTCCATTATACATCCAAACACAACTTACTAAATGGCATACCTCAGAAGCCTCTAAAAGTGACCTTCGTCTTTGTAAAGAATACCACAATGTGTGAGGGCGCATGCATTCTGTGGGTCCAACTTAATGGCCTCCGTAAAACTTTCAAAGGCCTGTCGAGTCAGACTCTGCATTTGGAGGCAGATGCCCTTGCCTATATGAGCTTCAACATTCCCACCATCCTTCTCCAAGATGCTTTCGTATAGAGAAGAGCATCAACAAACTTGTTTCTAGAACGGAGAATGTTAGCATAAGTGAGGGCATCCTTTCCTTCAAACTTCTTTCGCAGAGGAGAAACATGGAGAGGCTGAGAGATGCTAGAATCAGCCAAAGGCCGCAATCCTTTAAAGCATCCGTTTTCTCCAGCATCCTTCACAGCATCTGTCTCCGTCCGTGCCATTGGATAGAATCTTCGAATTCAGTCTCCTGAAACAGATCATATTCATCGCATCAAAAAGAAAAAAAAAAAAAAAAAAAAGAAGAAGTACAATCTTTTTTTATACTTTCAAAATTGATATTAAGTTCATAAACCACAAGAATATTCATTATTTATCATGTAATTGAACTTCAAACCAAATCTATATCACGGTCAAGAACATGCTAACTTGATAACAGCATGAGATATAAATAACTAAAACATGATTTTAGAAAGAAGCAAGCCTTAGGCTACTGGCACGAGCAGGCCTGTAATCCCAGTAGGGGTTCATGTGCCTGCATGGAGTATGTGTTCGAGATCTAGGCCATCCATTGGGCAAGCTCCACCATGTATGCCCAAGCCAAAGAACAGGGCGCCCACTCTCCATGCTCATGTCATTACATGTGCTTAGAGTAACCATCCACATTTGGTATATGAGTTCATCCCACCTGACAAGCAGACCAACCAATTGTGGAACAGGGCGCATACACAGTGGGGACCGTCTTTTTATCGACATGAAAATTCTATTAAAAGAAGAAGATACAAAGATTGACTAAAGCAATGGATACTGAGAACATTGCAAGACTAGATTGGGTGACACATGTTTTGCAAGAGAGTCTGCAGAGTTAGTATCTCTTGGAACACAACTAGGCTAAACCATCAGGGAAGCCAAGCTATTTACTATATTGCTTACAAGGAAAACTCGCTTCCAAAGAACTATGCCAAGACACCCATGACATGATGTTTTTAGAATCGCCTCCAATAATAGAAGGGCCCAAGAAATTATCCTTCAAAAGGCCCTCCCCACTTTAATTGACAGTCTGCGTAAAGATTATGTTACCAAAACCTGTCAGATCCAAAATTGTCAACTTCGCCCTTCCATCATCATCACCTAAGCCTTGTCCCAACTAAATGGGGTCGGCTGCATGAATCATGTTCCGCCATTCCACTCCATCATGGGTCATAACTTCAGTTAGACCATAGGTAACCAAGTATTTTCTTACTACATCAATCCACGTCCTTTTGGGCCTTCCCTTGCCCCTTTTAGAGCCTTCAACTAGCATCAACTCACTCCTATCTGACGCAGTTCATGGTCTCCATTGCACAAGACCAAACCATCTAAGTCTACTTTCCCTCATCTTATTACCTACTAGCAATATTCCTAAGCTCACTTGAATGCATTCATTTCCAATTCTAACCTTCACTCCCCCATCAGCTCAACATCCTCATTTCAGCTACACTCATCCTATGAACATATTGTTCCTTAACTACCCAACATTATGTCCCATAAAGCATGGTTGGTCTTATAGCTATCATATAAAATTTCCCTTTCAATTTGAGTGGTACACAACGATCACATAAACTCCAAAGGTGCATCGCCATTTCTTCCACCCAACATGAATTCATTAGGCAACATCCTTCTCAATCTCTCGACTCTCATAAATTGACCCAAGATATCAAAAGTGGTCATTTTGGGAAACTTTTTGGTCCACAATATTTACAAATTCTCATGTCCCCGCTTATCGTTACTAAATTTGCAATCTTAACTTCACCTACCCATGATGATCAAGAAAAATCCTACCAGGAGCTTCCACCAACATTAAATTTCCAACGGCTGGATGAGGGGATTCCAAGACATTGACCTCTTGGGTTTCAAAGAGCCACCTTGCATGATCAGATTCAATTGCTTTCAAGATCTGCTATTCAAGCCCCTTTTTCACACTTTGGTTTGCCGTAACCCGGCTTGCAAGATGGATTTAATATCCTAGGTCAGTCATCCAAAATTCTATTGTTTCTCTCCTTCCAGATGCTCCACATGATCGCGTGCATGGGGGATCTCCACATACTCTTCCCCTTGGCTTGAATAAGCCTTCCTGCCACTTCTTCATAAACTGATCAATGAGGGAAAATCCATGATATACGTAAAAGAAAACCCAGATCTCATTTGCCCCATCACAATGGAGAACTATGCGATCCATGGACTCCGTTTCTTTGAAATGCATTATGCAAATCTAAGGAAGGGAGAAATTCCCTTTTTACGAATTGTCCAAGGTAAGAAACATATTAACTGGGGAAGCAGTTGAATCCTACTCAAATAAGTATAACAGCCAATATCATGATCTCAATAATGGGTTGTCAGTTTCGAAAAAGGGAACTCGCACAGGAAATGGGAAGCATCAAAAGGTTTCTGACAAGACTATGACAACAAGAAAATGGGACTACGTTCTCAGTTCATCTTCCATTTAGCCAGGTGACAGCCCCAAAGGAAACAGCTGTCTTTTTTAACCGACAGCACCATAGTGACTGTAAATCTGTAATGCGACAGAAAACATTATATCCTCAGTTAAAACACTACAGCAGTCGATACCACATCATGCATTTTGAGCCTCTCCATTATCATATGTGGTTTCTTGTTCTCTCTTTCTGCTTTCTGAAACGCCCATTACAATTGCCTACGCTAACATCACTTTACTAGAAATTTATTATCCCCGAGGATAGCATTGTCTCCTCATTCCTCAATGAGGATAATGTGGAGCATCTTTTTATGCATCGTGATTTCTCTTCTGAGATTTGGTGGAGAATTTTTTACCTTTTTGAGATGGATTGGATGATGCCAACAAACATTAATGATTTCCTCAATTTTGACATAGGTTCCGCATGGGCAAAGGAAGAAAAGTTTTATGGCGTTGAAGAAAGTACATATATAAAGAGCCACTTGTTGCCCCCACCCTAATGTCAGACACACCATTGCTTTCTTTCTTTGCTTTGGCATACAGAACAGTACAGTTGTATCAACAACAGTAGAAAAGGAGAGGGTGCATCCATCAACTAGAGTGGATGTAGATATCAATTGCTTCTTGTATCATATATAAAGAATTGATATCTACATCTGCCGTCATAGGGTTCCATACACGCATTTCCGTTCTGTTAATCAACATAATACAAAATTTTACCATTTCAATTTCCAAAATGGAAAATGTGTGTTTGCAAACATACCCTTTCCTTAGTTTTTGATAATACAAGGAGTACAAAGTTGCATTGATATATTGCCAAAAGTAGAAGAAAGGTGCATCTATCCACTAGGGAGACTGTGACTATCTATTCCAATGTTATCAACACAGATCCATAACTAACCTACCCTGGTTGAAATGTATAGAATTATATATCCCATCTTGGGAATCAAAACAGTACAAAATTGCACTGCTTCAATTCCTATAACATACAACGGGTGCGTGCAATCAAACGGCATGGATATAGGGCTCCCATGTACAGAAATTCATTTTAACACTTGGAACTTCATACGCACCCAATATCTTTTTTTTTCTTTTCTTTTTCTTTTTTCTTTCTTTTTTTTTCGGGTAACCAAAGTAGTACAAAACTATACTATTCTGTTACCAAAAGTAGAAAGAAGAGAGTGGCATCAATCAACTATGGAGGGTGTAGACATCGATCCCTCAACACCCAACCTTGATTGATTTACATACAACCATCTCCCATTCTGAAAAGTGTGCCCTTCCAATTCCAACGCTGGAAAATGGGTATATCAAAATCAACTAGGACGAACGTAAAACAGCGGTCCCGCGTAGAGGAGATGATTGGGGGTTTCGAAGCACATCGAAAACGGCAAAATTCCATCCACGTCGAGGATTTCTAAAGGGAAAGGGAAACACGACGTTATCAAACGAAACGTGGAGTTCAATTCAGAGAATCGGCGAGATGGATGAGAAAGAAGATTGGGGGTTTGAGAACTTACATTTGAGGCAGAGAAGCTGAGAAGGAGAGCGCATGGTGAAGCTGCTGTTGTCGAGGTAGGCGCAGGATAAGGAATGGGGGTGTAGGATAAGGAGAGGAGACGAGCTCGTCTGAGGAAAAACCCTCGAAAAGGAGAGAGAGAGAGAGAGAGAGAGAGAGAGAGAGATTTGGGATTTTGGGTTTTGGATGGTTCGAGTCCCGCCTCTCTCCCTCCGACACTCCGTAAACTACAACAACATATACAGAGATCCGATTCCGCATTGACCCCGAACTTCAAGGAAATTACATCAATGCCCGGAACCAATCATTCCTTCCCTGGGTTGCCGCTTGGGTTTGGGCTTGGGCTTTGGAACTTTTATTTGGGCCCACTTACGCCGTTGATCGTGTCGCACGTGCCAATTTTGCAACTGCATGTTTCAGATATGTTGAGACTAGGCCTGTTATTGGGTCACGCCTGGGGTTGATTTCGGCCCGAAGTTGGACCCTTTAAGACTGGGCCCATTCGAAATTTTGATTTTGCGAACCTGGGCCCGGCCCATTGACAGCCCTAGGTGTGGGACGCCAATTTCCTGGAACCGCCGCTGCCTGTGGTGGGGACGCTGTTTGGTTGCTACCTCCGCCTGTTCGGAACTCGGGACAGGCTGGGCTCTGAGGGACCACCATGATGTATTGTTTTTATCCACACCGTCCATCCATTTTTCTATGTCATTTTAAGTTATAAACCCAAAATTGAGTTAAATCCAATACTCAAATGGACCACATAGTGCGAATTAAATGGTTACTGTTGAAAACTTCCTTGAGACCACAGAAGTTTTGGATCAAGCTGATATTTTGTTTTTCCTTCGTCAAGTCTCCCCTCAGAACCAGCCTATCCCGATCCTGGGACAGGTGTAGTACCCGATCCGCGTACTGCTGCGGTGGGACTGGTATTGCCAGTACCAACGCTGTCAATGCAATGTGGGCTCCACATAATATATGTTTTTTAATGGGTACATTTAGTTTGCCAGCTCATTTAGAGTATGAGCTAAAAATAAGGTAGGCTCATATCTCAAGTGACCACACCAAAGGAAACAATGGTGGTTGAATACTCACCATAAAAGCTTCTGAAGCTAGAAAAGTTAGCTGATATTTGTGTTTTTCCTTCGTTCAGTTCGGTGTGACCTAGTTAATAGGTTAGAGGCAAATAAGCATAACAATAGACTTAGGAAGTTTTTAATGGTGAGCATTTAATCACCTTTGCTTCTTGTGGTGTGGTCCACTTGAAATTTAAATATGCCTAGTTTTTTTTATTATGTCCTAAAATGAGTAAGCAAAATATACGTTGAGCATGGATGAAACACATACATCATGGCAGGACTCACATGGCACTGACCAGCACCGAGGTCCATACCAACAGGGTCAGTATGCAATCCGCTTCCCTCGATGAGTCCTTTTCCATGGAAGCCAGATGCCCGTGTGACAGCCACTCCATCCTATAATCAGGCAGACTTAAAACTCAAGTTGGCACACTAGAAAGCAGTGCTTGAGAAACCCTTCTGAAAATGATATTAATTTTTTATTTCTTTTAGAAAGGAATAATCCTATCAACGGTTTGGATGGCTTGTAGAAAGGAATGGCCTTTATGAACAGTTTGGAAGGCATATGCACATCACAATGGGCCCCTGAAACAGATGTAGACAGACCATGGGTGTTTCCATCCCACAATTCCATACCGTGTGACCCACTTAAATTTTGGATCTACCTTATTTCTGGGCTTATGTTTTATGAGCAAGCATGATTGATAGACAAAGTGGATTTAACATTGATACGAGGGTTGGCCTCACATAGGCTAGTACATATGGTTAAGGAAAAGTCGCATCCATGGCAGTACTAAAGTAGTCCCACTATCAAGATAACTAAAGGTGTACATGGATATGATACGGTCTTTTTTTCCGAGATATTTCATCAATCTGAGTCGTCCAAAGTTCTGGCTTCTTGTGATTGGATGATATTTTCAAAGTCATAATAGGTCATAATTCTTGGATCTGAATTTAGTGTGCATATGTGCCGGGCGTGCCATAGCCAATATTTTCTCAACTCAACCAAATGCCTTATGTTGAATAGATTGAGAAATCGGATTCAAGAGAACTAGATCATCTATGCAGCCACTTATTATGAAAAATTAAGCAATTTGTGAAGGGAAGGGTCCACCCTTCCAACGAAATATTGTTGCCTTGAATAAGAACTTTCAATTAAGCACATGATAGCTCACTTAGTTCAACAATGATCTAATATTATTAAAAGAAATACTTTGGTTGCAGTAAGGAGATAATAAATATGAATCTCTACATTCGGCTAATAAAAGGAAAACAATAAAAGAAGCAATAACTAACTACTATCTTGCTTGGAAGTAAAATGGTGCCGAGCGTGGTCATCTAATTTGTCTATGTTGGCTTCATGAGTAGGATATGGTTGCTACGAAACAATTGATTGCTCGTCTGGCTGTAGAGTCATGTCAAATGAGACGATCGTAAATGATGGCAAATCATCGTCGATCTTGTATCAACAAAATATGGACGATCAATGATATCTTTGAGCTCATAAGCAATAAAATCTTGTCGGCAATTTGTGTGACTACCCACAAATAATCTTGAATGATAAAGCAATATTATTTTACTCCTAATGAAATGTAAAGACATTAAACTTAGGAAAGTAATGTATAGTAGTAAAAACATAAATGTAAATGATAATATAAAGGTAAATAATGATATAAAGACAAAATAAAGCATTGACCTGGATTGGATTGGTGAGGGCCTAGAGCTCTTTGTTCCTTGCTAAACTTAAAAGAGTTATAAGATGGCAGCCAGAGAGTTGCACTTGGATTCAACCTCCTTGATCTTCGTTCAATTAATTAGCTAATCAATAGTCACAATCAATCATGCATCTACTCAAGAAAGGACTTATCAATTTATTACTACTTTGGTAAATCGCTAGAGAAGTGTAGCCAATCGGGTTTTTATTCTTCCAATTATTCGCGGATTCTTGTATTACCTTTTAGCTGTCAATCTTCATATTGCCGACTACGATTTGTCATACTATTAGAAACAAATCACTGCATAACATCGTGTGCGTTTTTCAGGCCGTTACATGAGTTATAGCTAATAACATCCCCTTATGTGTCTATGGTGGCAAACTGTGATTTACTTTTCGAACATATAGACATGTCATTCAAAAATGGCTCATATTCTCTTCACGTTTTTTTTTTTCCCGTTGATTGTATCGACTGCAGGGATTTCTTGATGATCTTCTTATGGAGGTGCCACTACGTGGTGGCCACTTCATAGCCGTTGGACCTAATGGTATAAGGTCAAGTATAAACAATAACCATCAATTATCTTTCCTTTCCAATAGTTAATGTCACCACTAACTATTTTTCTTTCCCACCATCAATTTTAAGAGCAATATTCAGATGGCTAGCATCATTCCAATCCATGCTTATCTTGAATCAATCTCCATCCATAGTGAGTATCATCACTTGATGGACATACCTAATTGAGAGAAATCCTTGTCACATAAGTCATGGCAATGTGGCTCTACCATAGTCAACATCTTTCAGCTCCATGGCATCATCTCTTTGCATATATAAATTGTGTAGATTCATTCATTGAGTGGGTCACACTTGTACAATGAATATGGACCATCAACATGTTTCTCGAACTGTTTAGTTTTTTTTTTTTTTTTTTTTTTAAAGGGATGACCCACCGGATGAGTGGAATGGGCTCACTTTCTTGTATAGCTATCTTCGAGCTTGAGGTCATGTTATGGACATATTACATGCCTTGTATGTTTACAAGCTAACATGGGCGTTGCGCCCGTAAAGGGACTTACGAAATGGATTTGTGTGGGCTTAGTTACTAATCTCATGCTGGAGTTTGTTTTGCATCATTGCGACTAAGTTCCTGCAAGTGTGGCTACCACATGGAGCCACATTTTGTAATGTCCTGTGTTTTGAACTGTCTGTACTCTTTCCTATTGAGCTCGTCTGGTAATGTAGAAAATGATGAATTTTTGGAGATTTACAACTATGTACTGATGGGATTTAGATTTAAGAGAAGTTCAAGACCTCCAACATGGCTCTTTTGAACTCCTACCTCAAAGCTTTAATTTTAAATCCACTCGATTCTACATAGACTATAATTCCCTCAAATCCACGGGAGTTCAAATCCATGCTGTCAAACGAGTCCTTAGGGGCCATTAAATCTAGGCTGCTACTACTTTTCAATCATCACTCGTAACCTTTGATCTTTAAAGTTAGATGCAAGCAAGTAAAGAATGTATTTCCAGTGCTCTAAATTCATCTACAAATAGTGATGCCCATAATCAATGTAGGATGAGGAGTGTGACTAACATTTCGACATTACCCAAATCGATGTAGGATGATGCATTCTTTACGGTTATATATATTCCAATCTTAATAAAGTTGTTCTTAAAACCCCTCTTGGATTGTGGGTTGATTAAAAACATAGCCTAACACATACGCATGCTGAGAGATGTCGGCCTAAAGCAAGAACCTACAACCAACTTTAATTTTAAAAAAATGAATTATGAAGCAACAAATGAATATTTTATTGGGTATTTATAGATATCAAATGGGTGATTTTACTGCCCTAGCTATAGTTCAACAATCATGGAGACTGTTAGTGACATATTTCTTGAAGATAAACCAGTAAAAGTGTAAAAAAATGTTCACGGGTGTTTAATAAATATGGCCATTAATGCTCATACTTGCAAATTCGGATAATTATGATATTTCACACCCGTTGATCAAAACAATCAAGTCGAATATTAAGAATCAGACCTTGACATCTAAATGGCGTTGATGTACCCGACAAGGCAACGCCATTGTTAAAAAATCCTTGAAGATCTTAATAGAGTAAGAGACATAATATTTTAGATGATTATGTAATGTATATACAGAAAAATGATGTTGGCATCAATGATAATGATCCAATCATATTTTCACAAGCCATTGAGTATTAGGAATATCCTAAGTAGATTGATGTTATGAAAGATGAGTTGGAATACATTGGTTATAATGGAGTATGTAGAACTCACCAAATTATTCCAAAAGTCATAAGGTCATTGGGTGTACACGAACCAAGTTAGCTTGGTAAACTCGTTTGACTTGACTCGGAAAAGCTCAACTCGACTTGGCTCCAAACTGAGTTCAAGTTGAGTTGAGCTAATTTTTTGAGCTTGAAAAAATTCCAAGCCGAGTCCGAGCTAGACTGAACTCGACTTAACTCGGCTTGGAACTTGACTCAGTTCGAATTGATTCGACTCGAATTGGGCTCACTTAATATAAATAACTTGTATATATTTATATATTTAAATAAAAAAAATATTATATATTATATATAAAAAAAACATAAAAAACTAAACTCAAACTCAGCTTGAAAAATTGAGCTCAAGCTTAATTCAAACTCAGCTCGAACTAGCCTGAGCTGTTGACTAGGCTGAGCTGAGTTGCCCAATCAAGCTTGAGGACCAAGCTTAGCCGAGTTTGAGCTGGGGTGGCTTGCTGGCCGAGTTGAGCCGAGTTAGGCCGAGCTCGACTTGACTCATGTACAATTCTAGTTGCAAACGAGCTTAGAAGATCAAATATAATTTCAAGGCGCGCTAACATTGAATTATTTAAGGCAAGATTGGTGACAAAAGGATGCACCCGATGTCTATGCATTAATTAGAAATAGACATTTTCACCTATATTTAAAAATGATTCAATTTGAATGGTTATAGTATTAGTGGCTCATTTTGAACGTTCTTTCAAATTTTATACTGGTTTTCTTCTTTTACGCTTGTGCACGTGTTTTCGAGCCGACTCTTTGTTGGGTTATTTTGTACTCACCAAGTTGTTAAATGAATAATTTAATTTTATGTCTCTTAGTTGATGACAAAGAAATGGCTTACCTTTGAAAAAAAAAAAAAATCAAACAAAATTTAATTAGCAAGGCTATTGAATAATTAGATTAATGCCAAGTTTGCATTGACTTACTGGTAATATAGGCCAAGTTTGTATTGACTTACTGGTAAGAAACAAAATGGGTAAGAACTTAAGATTGTCGATTGAGGCCTGTAAAATTATCTATTGTACCACTACTAAGACATTCTAATTAAAGTGTCTTTCAGTCGGTCCGTGAAGAAAAATGGAGGGGATAGTGTGAAGATCTACAATTTTTACTGTTTTGTGGCATGCTCAAGTTTTAGATCCACCTATTGTTTGGATTGATGTCTTGACGTGAGGCGGCATAACAGCATAACATATGTATGGATGGATGTTACACAATTATCATGATGGGCTCATCATGCGAGCTACATGTAAACACAAAAGAGATAAGAGTGGGCTACTCATAAAAAAATAATAATAATAAATTGGAAAGATGAAGTAAAATCCGAGTTGTCCATTGACATGGTTAAAATCAAAGTCACTTGTTAATAAGCACATAGATTTTCCATAATATTAAAATACCATTGATTTATATCTAAAATCTCATTTAAGTCCTGGTAAAATCTAAAAAGTTCCAAGTCTCCTAAAACTAATTGCATGGGTAAAAATGTCTTTGGCTTCTTGTGATATAATAAAAGAAATTTGGTGGTCACTTGAAACTCTAGGCATAAATTCTTCTTAAAATTTAGCTTGCAGTATCCATTGTGCAGAAATTTGTGTAGAAAATACACATATATGTCAACTTACTTTAAAATGGGTCACATTGTAACCATTTGTATGAAGAGTTAAATCTCATAAAGTAAGATTCACATACGCAAAAGATATTCTAATGTAGTTTACATGACAGTGCAACGGAACAATGACTATGGTGAAGAACAAAATATATATGGAAATTAAGATATTATTTTACCTTTGCTATGCTTATGTTATAAGTATTATAAATACATGATCATGATCAGTACATATGAAAACAAGGCAGTGAATGCAAGAGGAAGTAGGTCCAACCATAATTTTAAAACTAAAAAAAAAAGAGAAAAAAATCGACTTTACTCACTCAAATTTTATTATGACTCAAGAAAAAATGAAATATAGTGATAGCTCAATTAAAACTTGGAAAAAAAAATAATAATAATAAAATCCCAACTTCACTAGAAAATAACAAAACTCAACGGAACAAAAAAAAAATAAAAAATAAAAAAATCGTCAAAACTCGACTTGATTTGGTACAACTGGATAATACTTATGCATTTGGAAAAAAAAAGTATTATGTGGTCTTTAGTGGAACTTTTCATGAGGCCAAACCCTGTGGGCCCGTCATGATGTGCATTGAACAACTGCACCATCAATCAGATGCACCCTTCCACAGTGGGCCATGGGCATAAAAATGAAGGCAATCCATGATTAAGGTGGGCCACACCATAGATTACAATTAGAGGTGGATACCCTCCGATCGATCAAAACATTCCTAATTGTTTATAGCGCCTACTAAGATTTGGTTCAAACATCTGGCCATCCAAGGTGTGCATCTTACTTGGATGGGTGATCACACCAAATTTTAGGCATTTCCAAAACTCAAGTAACCTCACCAAGTGCTTTTAAATGTTTTAAATATAATTTCGCATGATTTCAAATCGTGCTGCCTACATGAGTTCTAAATGCCGTTAATTTTGATGAGATCCCATAACTCAAAGGAGACCCACTAAATGACCGATGTAGATGTCTGACACATATCATGATAGGGCCCACATAGCTTGACTTCTTGGGAAGCTCCATGGGTTCCACTCCATGGTACCAATGATAATAAAAAAAAATAAAAAATCCCATACTAGTTTCCGAGAAACTGGCTCAGGTGTTTTAAGTTGACTTCAGTTGAATTTCCATGTTTTTAAACAAAAGGGTTCAACGATTTTATTATTATAATTATTTCTTTCCATTGTGTAATTTTAGAGGTAACACAACCAACTATGTTTGGAAAGTAGTATTAAAAAGGAGGAACCAACTGAATTTCAGAGGCTAGTCAACTAACTCATCCAAGTAATAAAAAGTAATGGTGCATGTTTCCTTGCCTGGATAAAAGCAGACTTTGGATGTGGGGAGTTTTGGAAAGCCAAACGTGTGCAAAAGGCAGCTCGTGTAGAGGCCAATCCATTCCGTAGAGTTGTACCTCCTTGTAGATGCTCTTTGTCGGGAACATGGTCAGTTGGAGCAGATAAGGTGTTTTCCTGACCGTGGGCCCACCTTGATGTATGTGTTGTATATTAATGCTGTCCAGCAGTTTTTTCAATTCATTTTAAGGCGTGGTCCAAAAAAAAAAAAGCATATTCAATTTCAAGTGTACCACACCATAGGAAGAGATTTGATTCTGTTTCATCTTTGGGATCATGCTAAAAAAAACTGGTGGACGTGTGGATATAGAATAGATACATCCACAGTTAAAAAAAGATACAGCTGAAAAAAACCTCGGCTGAAGTTTTTCTTTTGGTGATCCAACTGCTTCTAAAATTGTGGTCCACCTGCTGAACGGGCGAGATTTGTTTTCATGCAGGAACATCTACATGGTCAAACCCACCTGATTGACGGCTCTGATACTGCACGTGTAAGCTGTACTAGGACATGTTGTGGCGTGTGCATTAGTTGCCTTGTACACGCGTGGGGCCAGCAAAGTTCTTTGGTGAAAGTATCTGAATCGTTCAAATGGGCCCACCTGATCAGCAGTCTGAACCATATGCAGCTGCTCATCTTCTCCTCCTCATGGATGGACCATGGCACAACATGAATGAACCGGATTGATTTTGTCTTATGATGATGGTTGTGGTGGGCCTACCTTTTGGACGGTTTGGATGGCATGCAAACGTGACATGATGGAAATTATCCTTTTCAGACGATAATTTAGTGGTCCAACCTACTTACCAATGAGGCACATGTACACGAAATCTGGACCGTCGGATCAATGCTAATCCAAGATGGCCATCTTGAATCACAAAACACTATCTTTCCCAACGTATGCCCACATAACACATGTATTCAATTTGGGCTGTTTGTAAGGTGGCCCATGGTGAATGTAATTACTTGGTGGGTCCGTGTACCGGTTTCCCACAAATATGTATTAAAAAAGAAGAGGAAAATAATAAGAACCAACATTCTACATTCAAGAACACGTGTGACTCACTGATGAGTGGGGCAGCTTGATTTTGATCATATGATCTGTTGATGCAGAAATTTGGCCGTTCTTTAGGACTTTCAAGATGAGAGGGAGATGGAGACCCTAATTGCTACAGGGACCCTCCGATGCCAAAGCCAAACTGACAAAGTAGGTCTAATAGAACGAAAAGTTTTATAGTGTAAGATTGTACATAATGGAATATATATATATATATATATATATATATATATATATATATATATATATATATATATATATATATATATATATATATATATAGGTTCCTTGATGGTGGTGTTGGGTATGGCAATGAATCCGTCACTTGATACTGTCTCATAATAGGATTTTTATTTTAAGGATGTGCAGTTGTTCTTTCAAGATTCTCGATGAAGATCCAAAGGATGATCTTTTAGTAGATTCCTAGGCAGTGGACGATCAACTAGGTTGGGCCTAAGGCCAAGCTTGAGCTCAAAGTCAGACCGGTCAACATTGAGGTTGAGCTCGAGGTCAGATAGACTGAGGTCAAAGTTTGGCAGACCGAGGTTAATGTAAGACAAACCGAAATCGAAGTATTAATTTGAAGTCAAGCAGGCCGAGGTTGAGGTCGGACAAACCCAAGTCGAAGTAGTCGAAGTCAAACAGGTCAAGGTCGACAAATCGAAATCGAGGTTGCAGTCTATCTGAGCTGAGGCTATAGTCAAAGCTAATTGAATCCAAGTCAACTTTGAGGTCACGTGAACCATGGTTTAACAAGCCTCTTGATGAAAGTCGTGCTCTCATTCTAAGTTAACTCAGTCAGTCCATTTTTATACATAATCGGATCCATTCAATTTAAGGACAATGTTATGAACAGCTCTCATATCGCGTATGTCGTGACTGTCTGAGTGAGCTGATTTGTCTACACTAGAAATTCTTGCCCGTATTAATATAGACAGGACGCGCTTGTATCATAACATAATACATGTGTGAGATTTGAGCTTTCCATCATATTAGCTACATTTTTAAAGATCTACTGGCATAAAAATCACAGTATTTCACATCCCATGTGGGCTAAACCTATCAAAACAAATGAATGTCTAAAAAACTAACAAGATATTTTGTATGTTGTGGCCCACCGAAAGAGTGAAATTGTCTAATTTTTCCCGAAGAAGATCTTAGCACTATTTTCAACATCATGGACAGCTCAGATTCAAAACACGTATTTTTCACTTGCTTGTGTGACCACGTATAGATGTGTAAGGCTCCGCACCCACGGGAATAAGCAAAACTCTTTGATTGCACATGGCCCAATATCACTCATATCCGAAGATCACGATCGTTCAAATAAGAGCCTGCAAAAATGGACGGTAACATCCGTTTTACATGCCGTAGTTGTATGGCCGTGATTACCTGATCATGGTTATTTTTGGTCACATGCGATCTGTGGTGGACCACCTATCCAATGGTCTTGGTAGATCATATGTGGCAGATCGTAAGTATTCACAGAAACATGTGGCTCAGCTAATGAATAGACAATCTTGATTTTTGGACCCCACCTCAGTGGTCTGGATCCCTCATGCTTATGACATGCTGGCACATGTGCCTCCAATCCCTTCTCCAGTCTCTGGGATTCCTTTCACGTGGGGTCCGTGATTCAGTTATCCAAACCGTTGATCTGATGGTGGGACGCATCAGATAGCCATTAGGAGATTAGGGCCCACGGCCCTAAATGATGGAGCATGCAAAAAGATCAAATGGTGTATTTTTTTCAATGAAATACCATCGCACCGAGGAGTGCTACATGGTTACTCTTCCATGAGATTTAAGGTTCTGCAGCACACGTGCCAATGTAGCACTGACATTGAAGATCCAGGCCATTCATCAGGTGGGCCAACCACAAATGTGTACTGGCCCAAATCTAGCTGGTTCACATTTATGAGAAAATGGACAACTAAAGAAGATCAATGGTCCATATTAATCAGAGGTGAGTGTCTCAGCTGATGAGTGGACAGCCAGAGGTGTATACAATCAAGATAAGTTGTCCACTGATCATCACTCACAACACATTATCCTCAGGAGATTTTGAATGATGGTACGCCATTAATCAAATGGTGGGCCACAGCCAGAAGAAATGGAGAGCTAACACGTGTGACCGACCGGACAGTCCAAAATTTCATGCCAGCAGAAATTGTGGGGCCCACCTAATGAACCCGAGCACACGTGCCGCATCGACACATGTGGATATAGGATGGCCGGGCTCCAAGGATGGATCATGTATTCAAGCACCTTTAGCATGACTACGTGGTTTTAACACTCTCGAGTCTGATGCTGCTTGTCCGAGTCGACTCAGACTCTGTAGGATAAGATCCGGTTCCATACCATGAGTCACCCAACGGGGGAGAGTTGGGCCGATTCAGCCCTGACTGGGGCGAATCTCAACCAGTAGCGAAAGTGGGCCACAGCTAGAATTGGATGGCCTGTCACCCGTAAGAATGTCAATTAATCTGTTTTGTCCCCTAGGTCTAACTAGCCCGAACCACTTCTGAGATGGGTCTAACCCAAGCCAAATGGTCAGCAGGTTGGATGCGGATTGTGTGGTAACCAGCAATGTGGCGGGATTTAATTGGGCCACTTGTCGCTTTTAGAAATAGGGCCCAGTATGTTCTTGATGTAACAACTTTCAAGCGTCCTCTGTGTGGGCCCTATCTTTAATAGCAGCACGTGGCCTAATCAAATCTCGCCACATCAGTTCACCACGAAGGTCAATAGTGATGAAGTCACTACTCAATCTGCATCTTAGCAGGTTGGAGTCGGCTAGAAAATGCCGCCATTTTACTTAAATGGGCCAGACTTGGTTTGAGCCCTGCCCAATCTGACCTGTTCATATTGGTTGTCATGGGCCGGGCTTTATCCTTTGTGACTTAATGTGGCGGGATTTAATTGGGCCACCTACCACTTTTAGAAATAGGACAGGATATGTTCTTGATGCAACAACTTTCAAACGTACTCTGTGCGGGCTCTATCTCTGATAGCGGCACATGGCCTAATCAAATCCTGCCACATCAATTCACTATGGAGGTTAGTGGTATCAAAGGTCACCAGACAATCTACATACTAGCAGGTTGGGCTCGGGATAGAAAATGCAGCCATTTTACTTAAATGGGTTGGGCTAGGGTTGAGCCCAGCCCGGTCTGACCTGTTGATATTGGTTATCATGGGCAGCTGGGCTAGACTTGACCCAGCCTAGCGCAAAACCAAACACAAAATAATAGAACCTTTGTCCAATGTACCTTCTTAAACATGAGTTTGGGTCGGGCGAATTGGCATAGTCAACCCGACCCGATTACAGTTAAACGGGTTGGATCCGGCCATGCTTAGGGTTTAAGTGGGTCAGGTTGGGCCATAGCGTACGGTCGGAATGAGAATTCTTTTCCCCTTTAGTGGATGGGTTGGGCCTGGGCTGACCCTGGCTGGACCCTTACCCGACCCATTTCCCGCATGTGTGGGGCCATCTTTAAAATCTAAGCAGGTTTTCAGTTCCGCAAATTGGGAGCTGTGATCCGGTAATCCAGTCCATTAATCTGTTTTGTCCGAACGTGGATGGACAATGTATCAAAAATATAATGGATAGGATGGTGAAAAAGTGACCACTGATCAGAAGGTCACTATAACTGATCGTACGTGTTTTCAAGGGACACTGAAGCCAGCGGCCTACTTCAAATGCGTCTCATTTGTGCAGCATGGTGCAATTATCGGACAATCTCGACCTTCCATAAGGTGATCCCTACCTCTGATTGGTCCCTTATCAAAGATCACATCGTTGATATGGGCCAATCATCGCGACATTAGGATTGTAGATCCGTATGATGCTTTTAGGGTTCGACTGGATGATCAATTCACTCAGCAATGATTCGACTCGAAACAACGGTGGAGATTTGGTGGGACACAACTTAGTATGCTCTCGCGGTGCATCTTTCTTCCTGCTATCTCAATTGACGGAATTTCCTGCAGCAGGCAAGGTATTTCCTACTTAAAGTTGAAAATCCTATTTCTGACCTTGACCTAAGTAACGGCAATGAAATGGACGATAAGAATAAATATTCAATAAAAATAAAATAAATCCTGTGAATCATATAACCATTCTTTTGATGCGATTATAGCATGATGAACGGTATGGATCTTTCTTTTCTTATTAGTACGTGCGGAATACTGGGCGATGGACATAGTTTTCCATCCACCGGGATGGACACGAATAGACCGCCCCTTTTTAAATTCTCCCTGCACAGCTCGACCCCGGCCACAGAACAGAGAGACAAGAAATCCTGAAATACTCAGCGTTCTTCTTTTGGATTCTTGCAATTTCAGCTATCCAAACGCTGTCAATCAAAAACCCCACAACGAAAGCAATTATCCAATGTCCCGGACAAGAGAAAGCCAACAAAATTACAGCAATGGCATAGCAATATCAAACGCTCCTATTCCGCTGTCGGAAGAAGGAAGTCTGCATAAATTTCTGACGTTTGGAAGAGAGAAATCGGAATCCAAGGCATGGTCATGTTCCTGCGGTCTGTATCTCTGGAATCAACGGCCCGATCTTGATGAGATTTTGCGGTTTTTTTTCTGAGAAGTTCTGGTCTGAGAAATTGGCGAGATGTTTCCCGATATATGCTTTCGTTTCCAGAAGCTTCTGCCTAAGAATAGATGGAGGTATGTCCCTGAAAAATTCAAATATTTCTGATAATGGCGGTTTTTATTTTTCCCGGGAAAATAAAGTAAACAAAGGTTAGTTATTTGATTTAATAAGCGGGCGGGAGTTTTGAATGCTATGCGGATGCATTTAGCCATGGTACACATGCCATGTATGTGTCGAAATCCAAGCTGTCCAGATAGCGCGTTCTCTAGTAGATTGAGTACGGCCCCATAACCGGGTTGTTCTGATTGATGGACCACGGTTCTAGTGGGCCCTGTTGTTGATGGTCAACAGGTTATGCCTCTTCTTTGGGCACGGATTGGATACTGAAAAGAGAAATTTGGGACTGTAGACCCTACCTTTTATCCAGCAGGTTTTATGAGGCAATACAAACTTCGTTTGGGAACTTAGACCTGCTCGTACGGACAGCGAATTTGAGGACGAAAATACCCCTCCTTTCACGGAAACGGATTGGGTACTCCTGCCACCGGCCACTGTCGGATGGTCAGTGGTCTGTGGGCCCCACCATGATGTATGCTTTTCATCCATGCCGTCCATATATTTTTCCACATCATTTTATGGTATAAGAACAAAAATGAGGTATATCCAAATCTCAAGTGTACCACATTATAGGAAACAGTGTTGAATGAGCGTCTACCATTAAAAACTTTTTGGGGGCTATAAAACTTTTTGGGGCCCACTGTGATGTTTGTGAGAAATTCTCCCCATCTAAGTTCATTCATAGGGTCACAAAGACCTGGATGAAGAGGAAAAACAAATTTCATAATGATTCAAAACTTCTATAACCCCTTATGGCATGTTTGGCCAGGCAGATCCCATGGTATTACTGTGAGGGATGGGATCAATTTTAAGGTAACGATGGTGGTGTCAGTGGATTGTCTTAAGATCCATGGGATTGCTTATATCCCGGGACAAGTTTACTTGGTCTCTTCGGCACACCCTGCATATTCCGGGATTTTACCTTCTAATCCATCCAACCAAGGGATAGGATCAATTTTAAGGTAATGATGGTGATGTCAATGGATTGTCTTAAGATCCATGGGATTGCTCATATCCCAGGACAAGTTCACCGGATTTGTTTGGCTCGCCATGCCTATCCCAGGATATTGCCGATCCCATCCCTCCTAATACTGTGGGATCTGCCTGGCCAAACAGGCCCTAAAAGGGTTTCAATGGTAGACGTTCAATTCCCCATTTACAGTGTGGTCTACTTGATAGTTAGATCTATCTTATTTTTCGTCTCAAGCCTTAATATGAGCTCGCCAGATAGATGGATTGTTTGGATATAACACAGACCTCATGATGGGACCCACAAAAGAAATGTGATTTTGGAAAGCTGGGTTTCCCTATTGCTAGGGATTATAACCGTAGCCATAACCATAGCCCTTGCTTTTTCAATATGTCCTTCGATATATATCGAAGGTATTTCGATATGTACTCCGATACATCGAAGGTCTTTCGATATTATCGAAAAAGGTCCAGAATTGTACAACGAGTTTGCCTCAAAAATTCTGCAAATTTCAAAGGTGATTTTACCTATAACTATGGATTATAACCGTAGCCATAACTAGTCTATGCAATTTTTTATTTTTATTTTTTAATATTTTTTTTTACATGGAGAACTTTATTCTACCTACAATTATCTCTAATACATATTTATATAAATATGTATATATAAGCATATAAATTTTTTTTCTCTTTTTTTCGTTTCTTTCTTTATTCATTTAACAAGAATATCTTCTAAACCAAAATTAGTTACTTGACGTACCCTATATGATTTTGGGGTAGGAGAAGCTACTTTAGCCAATCAACCTGGTTATTTTTCAAGATTCCATTAGGTCGATGGTCGAAAATCAACGGGGCAAACTAGAAATTCAGCGGGACAACTAGAAATTGAGCGGGGCAAACTAGAAATTCAGCGGGGCAAATATGAATTTCAGTGGGGCAAACATGAAATTAAGCGGGGCAAACACGAAATTCAGTGACGCAAACATGAAATTGAGCGGGGCAAACTAGAAATTCAGCGGGGCAAACATGAAATTGAGTGGGGCAAATGCATTTTATATATGGGAGTGGCTATGTTGTGAGTCTTATCACGGGGTATGTGTTATATCCAGATCGTACATCCATTTGGGGAGCTTGTCTTAAGGCTTGAGATGAAAAATAAGACAGATCTAACTATCAAGTGGACCACATTGCAAAAAGCAATAGAGGATTGAACGTCTACAATTGAAACCCTTTTTGGGGTCACGAAAGTTTTGGATCAATATGAAATATGTTTTTACTCTTCATTCAGGTGTTTGTGACCTTATGAAAAGATTGGATGTAAAATAAACATTATGGTGAGCCCTACAAATTGTTTAACGGTGAAAATGTTATTACCGCTACTATTTATGGTGTGGTCCAGATGATCTTTGGATATGATTCAGTTTTTGGATAATGCTCTAAAATAATCTAAATATAATAAATACATCACTGTGTGGCTATGTAACTTTGATCTCCTTTGAACCGTTCATACAACTTAGAGATCGAGGAGCGTCAGTGCTCCTCTTCCAACGACACGTACCTACAGCAGCTGTACACCAGCCAATCAGCTTCCCTCTTCGGCACAACACGCGATCATTTAAGGCGCTGACATGTTAAGAAAGCCTAACGGTGGATTAGGTATTGCCCTGCCAGTTCTGAGCTCCAGACAGACTAGTGCTCCTAGGCCTATGTCACGCCCCAGACTAAGTAACTGGACTCACAAGGATTTCGATGACCGGTTCTGAACGCAACAGCCTCCATAGTACCCCATTCTCGGCTCCTGAGGCAGGTTCCGATTCTGGGATCCTACAAGGAGGATTTTCATAACAGTATAATTATTCCAATACGAGCATAACCAAGATCACAGCAAGAACATCTGAGAATAACAAAGGCACACATCGCAAAATCCACTATAAATTTAAACTTTTACAATCATCCATAAGGTCCAAAATGACATACATGAGATAAAAGGAAAAGAGAGAAAGGTCAGCAACACTGGAGTCCTCAAATGCTCGGCTCTATTCCATGCTCTACTGATATGTCGCCTGCCTAGAGTATCCTGCATGCATCAATCGTGCATAAGCTTATAGAAGCTTAGAGGGTGGTGTAGGTGTGTGATAATGGTGCACAGAAGAGTAGTAGGAGATACAATGAGAGAAACATGGTCAATGAGGATATCACTAGCCTTACCTAGGCTTATCATGAATAAGATGCAATGAGTACTGGGTGCCATGCCAAGGCAATGCATGAAGGGGCTTGTACAACCAATGCTAATGCAATGCAAGTAATGTCAGTGCTCATATCCAAACCACAAGTCATGTACATTTTCGATCATAAGGAAATCACTGGGGTCCATTACACTGCTGAATGACTGCCGCTCTACAGACCCCGCACAGTCAAACGAGCGTAAGAGACCTTACTACCCGCCTGCGGACAACCAATCACCAACAAGGCCTGAAGGTAGTGGACCCATTTACGAGCTGGTCAGACTCAGCCTAGCAATGCCTCCTCACATCAGGCAGGTAAGGCCATACCCCTATCCAACCGACTACACGACAGTGGGAGTCGCGACCTAATAGTATAAGGCCCTCGTGCGCTCATATATTCTACCCGGTCAAAGCGTTGGAGCAGATCCTTGGTACCATGGAAGTTTTGGGAATTTCACCCATGAGCATCCTATGCACCCGGTATGCTCAACTAATATTTTCATTGCCCACACATACGGCCATCCACGAATACCCCTGTGGAGGCAAGGCCCTGATGAAGTAAGGGCGGATATCCATAAGCTATGCAATGTCAGATGCATGAATCACACAATCACCCATGCATCAATCCCAAGCATCTATCTCTCGGGGAGATACCAACATGTCCTACACAATGACACAACCATGGCCAATCATACCTCAACCAAGCATGCATATGATGCGTATGGGAGTGGGCTATGAAGATGAATAAGAGTGCCAATGAGGTGAAGATGAACTCTCTACCTAACCATGAAGGGTCTAGGTACTTAACCAATTCCTCATAAGGAATACAACCTCTAGTGGGGGCCCATATACCTGGGGTAGCCCATGAGACTAAGGAGAACAATGATATGGGCCTACATAGATGAAACGAGCCTAGCAAGGGTCTATGGTGGGCCTTTAACCACCTATAGAAGCCCATAGACCTACCTTAGGGCCACCAATGTGGACATCCAACCACAATTGGTCCCCAAGAGGTAGCCCATCTCTAATTGATTACTGATCAAGGCCCAAGGCCCACACAACATTAGAAATAAGAAATGGGCAGCCATTACATACCACATACATTCATGTTGGGTTTCAGAAAGGCGGCCCAAGGCCTATTCAAAACATGGGTCCAAGGGGAACACACATAGCCCAACCCATATATACCACTATGGGCCCATATGGGAAAGGTTAGGGCCCAACATAAATGCCACTAATCCCATATATTTTGGTGGCCTAGTGGGCAGCCCATTGCTCAAATCACATGGGCAAATGTCATGTTCTTAGTCAAGTAAGTTGGGCCTACAACCCGGCCTAAGTATAAAGTTGATTTGGTGGGCAATCAAGGGCCCATATACTTGTGTAATCTGGCGCACTAATCCAACACAATAGTATGGTAAAAATGGCACAAGAGTTCAATGGGCCTATCTAGAAAGTTCCAGCCCAATTGGGCTCAAAGAGTTCAACAACTAGCCATATTCATGGACCCAATTAAATTCAACTGTGGTGGGCTTCAAAAATGCATTTATTAAGCCTAACATTTAAGGAACTAAATGTATAAATTATTACCTCTAAGATTCTTCACAATGTGTTGGGCCCCACTCCTCAAAATTTCAGCCCAAAGGCCAAACATAATTATAACATGTTGCTGTCCTAAATTTGGGAACTCTATTGGAGTGGGCCCAGGGCCTCTAAAGCTCTAGAAATTGAGGGCCGAGGTCCCTCATCATGCATACAATGAGAGAAAAACCAAAAAGGTGGCCCACCATCAGAGGAAACATTTTTGAATTATAATTTTTATCAAGGCATATTGCTGGACTGCACAGCAGAAAATTCTGGCAAGCCAACTATCTTGGCCCATTCTTTTGGATGTCCAAATGGGGTCAGTTGGGGTTGAAATTTTTCAGAGTGACACTTCAATAGGTGGGACACACCCCCAAAAAATTTCAGAATTTTTAGATGTTCATAAGTATTTTAATTAATTTGAACAAAACAATCTGTCCAGAAAATCGGACAGACCTGGACGTCCCAATGTGGTGGGCCAGTCTGGCCCTCGCCACGTTGTGCACAGGGGTCCATTGGATCTGAAACTTGGTAGGTAGATTCCACCATAGGTAGAAAACAAATCCACAAATTTTTAAAATTTTTGGACATTTAGAAATGTTTTAAGTTATTTAAAGAAATCAATCTATCCTGAAAATCGGACTGATCTGGACACCATATTGTAATGGGCTGGTCCAGCCACCACCATGGTGTGTACAGGTGTCCATTGGCCCCAAACTTTTGTAGTTTGGTCCTACCATGAGTGGACCACCTCCCTATAAATTTTCATAATTTTTAGACACCCAAAAGTATTTTAATAAATTTCAGAATTCTAACCTATCCATGGTAGAATGTTGCTGGAACAGTGCAGAAAATCCAGACTGTCCACCTCACTTGGACCACACCTTTGGGACCCCAATGAAGGTCAGATGGGGCTGAAATTTGGTATGGTTGTAGGTGGGTCATATGGATAAAAGAATCACATATTATTTTGTTTCAGTATTCCCACCAAAGACCCATAAATCAGGCCCCAAGGTGGGCCAAAAATCTGTCCAGGCAGATTTGGACAGCAACATGTAATAGAAATGATTAAAATATAAACATGGTTTTTCATGGGATTTAACCCCAGGAATTTGTGTGGTGGACCACCCCAGTGAGCCCCACAAATGTCCAGACCTTCCCCATTATCAAATACCCCTTACATGTGTCCCATTTAGGTGGATTTTGGGGCGACATGTCTAAGGATGGACCGCTATGGGCGTCCAAGCTCCATGGTTGGTTTGGATTTTTGTTGGCCTACAAGGTAGGCCACACATGCAAGATCAGAATTCTATCATAAAGAAAAAAATAAATAAATAAAGAATCGGCGACAAGAGGAGGGGCTCCGCCACATTGAGGCCCTCCCCTTCATTAATCACATCATACATTCCTTCTATTCATATGTTACAACAAAGATTCACCACATGCATGTTCTAGATTCAAGATCAATGGTTGGGATGTCATCCCAACCATGATTCTAGGGTCTAGATGACCTATCATGCTATGGAATCCAAGTAATCTTCCATGATGGGGGCCTATAGAGGGGAAACCCCATGCATGGACATGCATGCATCAAAAAGGCCATTTGGCCACAACTAAGGGATGATGTAGGATCTCCACCATAGATTTGTGAGCCCTACACTTCCCACATAAAAAAAAGATCTAAGAACATGAAAATAGAAATCCTAAGTCATAGGAGTACACCCACCTTAGATTGCTCCAAACTTAGACCTCCTAACTCCTAGTGCACCAAGGGATCCATATCAATGGGTGAAATTAGATTTAGATGGTTAGATTTAGAGGGTTAAATGGGAAATGGGGCTGGAGAAGAGAGAGAGATGGAAGGGAAGTTGCTGGAGAATAAGAGAAGAAAGAGAGAAATGAGAGGGAAAGAGAGGGAAAATCTTTTTAAGGGAAATAATCATAACCTATGGTGACAATAACAATGTTGCTAGGGTAGGTTAGGTGTGGGTAGTGTTTAGGGTGGGTAGTGTTTATTCAATGCAATAGTGTAGTGTGTGTGTGTGGTGTGCATGGGAAATTGTGTCATGGAGGTGGTCCACATGCTTTTGTACAAAAAGTGGGCCACATGATGAAATGCTCATAACTTTTGATCCATAGGTCGGATTGACACAAAGACGCGTCATTGGAACCGCAACGACGATACGAACGAGATGACATAGGTCTTGGATCGATCCGAGTCGGGTCTTCGTAACTGAACTCAAGGTGACCGTAAACACAATCCGAGGGTCACGGGTCGCCGGAATTCGACCGGTAGGACCGTGAGACCATGATGAACAAGATGCATACTCACACACACACATGCACACATGGGAACTAGAGTCGGGTCTCACACCTAACATGTTTATTTGTCATCTAACTGGTTCATAAGGCCTCTTAAACATTAATGAAGGAAAAACACAAATATATTTTGTTTCCCACCGTTTGCCCCGCTTAATTTCATATTTGCCCCACTCAATTTTTAGTTTGCCCCGTTGAATTTCGTGTTTGCCCTGCTCAATTTCATGTTTGCCCCACTGAAATTCATGTTTACCCCGCTCAATTTCATGTTTGTCCCACTGAATTTCTCGTTGACCCCGCTCAATTTCATGTTTACCCCGCTCAATTTCATGTTTGCCCTGCTCAATTTCTAGTTTGCCCCACTGAATTTATAGTTTGCCCTGCTCAATTTCATGTTTGCCCCGCGGAATTTCTAGTTTGTCCCGCTCAATTTAATGTTTGCCCCGCTGAATTTCATGTTTTCCCCGCTCAATTTCTAGTTTGCCCTGCTCAATTTCATTTTTGCCCTGCTCAATTTCCAGTTTGACCGCGAAGTGATTGAAATTGACCACGAAGTGAATGAAATGGATTTCCGACCATCTACCCGATGGAATCTTGGAAAATAACTAGGTTTGTTGGTTAAATTAGCTTCTCCTACCCCAAAATCATATGTCGTACATTAAGTAAATCATTATAGTTTAGGAGATATGCTTGTTGAATAAATAGACAAAGAAATGAATTAAAAGAGAGAATTTTTTTTTATATGCTTATATATACATATTTATATAAATATGTATTAGAGAAAAATGTAGGTAGAATAAAGTTCTCCATGTAAAAATAAATAAAATAAAAATGCATAGACCGCAACGGACTACAGTTATGGCTACGGTTATAATCCGTAGCCATAGGGAAAACTGCAGGATTTTTTAGGCAAACTCGCTGGACAGTTCTGGAGCTTTTTTGATATATCGAAAGACCTTCGATACATGTCGAAAAAGCAGGGCTACAACTATGGTTACGGTTATAATCTGTAGCCATAGAAAACACCATAGCCATAGGTTCCTGGTTATTTTATTATTATTATTTTTTTGTTGTTGTAATCCCCACTGCCTTTTGTGGGTCCCATCATGAGGTCTGTGTTATATCCAAATCGTCCATCTATTTGACGAGCTCATATTAAGCTTGAGACGTAAAATAAGACAGGTCTAACTATCAAGTGGACCACACTATAAAAGGCAGTGGGGAATTGAATGTCTACCATTGAAACCCTTTTAGGGGTTACAGAAGTTTTGGATCATTATGAAAATTTTTTTTCCTCTTCATCCAGGCCTTTGTGACCCTATGAATAGATTGGATGGAAAATAAATGTTATAGTGGGCCCTACAAAATTTTTAACGGTGAAAATCAGTTTTCCCGCTCTCTTTGTGGTGTGGTCCAGTTGATCTTTGGATATGATTTTTTTTTTTGGATAATGCTCCGAAATGATCTCGAAATATGGATGAACGTTGTGGATATAATAAATACATAGCCGTGGGGCCATGTAACTTTGATCTCTTTTGAGTCGTTCGTACAACTCTCGGTTGGAGGAGCGTCAGCGCTCGTCTTCGAAAGGAAGGGAGGGGTATTTTCATCCTCAAATTCGTTGTTCGTACGAGCAGGTCTAAGTTCCCAAACTAAGTTTGTATTGTTTTGTAAAAATAGCTGGATAAAAGGTGGGGTCCACAGTCCCAAATTTCTCTACTGAAAAGGTCAGTAGCCAAATCGCTATTGAAGTGACGTCACCAAGCTCTGTGGACCCCACTATGATGCACGCGTTGTATCCATACCGTCCAACCATTTTTAGAGATCATTTTATGGCATTACAAAGAGAATGATATTGATCTAAAGTTCAGGTGGACCCCACTATAGAAAATAGTGGGGCCAGTGACATCCACCGTTCAAAACTTCTTAGGGACCACAGTAGTTTCCAATGAAGTTGATATTTTTCTTTTCACTTCATCTATCTCTATGTTAACTTACGAATAGGATGGATCTCAAAAATACATCATTGTGGTCCCTATAAATGCTTCAATGGTGGGTGTGACGACTCCCACGGTTTTCTTTAACGGGTCCACTTGAAATTTAGATCTATCTCATTCTCTTTGTAATGTCATAAAACCATTTCTACAAATGGTTGGACGGTATAGATACAACACATGCATCATGGTGGGTCCACAGAGCTTAGTGACGACACTTCGATTTGGCTACTGACCTTGTCAGTATCCAATCCGCGTCCCTTCTTTATGATTATATTATATCGACGGATGCGGTTTGGCCAGTGAGCCCAACTCGAGCCAGCTAGCTGGTGTTAGAGCTCTGTTGGTCCAATCATGATGTATGTGTTATATCCACCCAGTTCATCCAATTTTTTTAAAAACCTTATTTTTGAGCATGATACAAAAAAGAGGCATATCCAAATCTTAGGTGGACCACACACCACGGGAAACAGATTGAATTATTGAAATCTTAGGTAGACCACACCACAGGAAGTAGGGATTGGATGCTTAATGTTGAAAGCTTTCTTGGGCCACAGAAGTTTTGGATCAAACTAATATATATATATATATATATATATATATATATATATATATATATATATATATATATATTCCTTCATCTGGGTCCGTGTGACCTTATTAATTGGAAGACAAATGAACATTACAGTGGCTCTTAGGAAGTTTTTAATGGCAGATGTTCAATTAAACACAGTTTTTTTGTGGTGTGGTGCACCTGAGATATGGATTTGCCTCTTTTTTGGGCTTATGACTTAAAATGAGCTGGAAAAATGGATAGACCGTGTGGATAAAAATATACATCATGTTGGGGCCCACAGAGCTTTGACAAGATCTAACTGGCTGGTATGGAGCCACCACCCAACCCGCGTCCCACATTGAGGCTGTCAACAGGCTGGTCGGAGCTCCGTAATCGGTCCGGGCTCGACCCATGTAGTAAATCTTTGGCCATGCAGAACCTAGGCACATGACAGGCCAAAACAATCTGGCTAGGTGTGGCAATGGGCCCAACAAAGCTATGGGGAGGTTGGGCATGGTATTTAAGATTGAAGGCCTGAGACCGGCACAAGCCTAACATAGAAGGCCCGAGCTTGACTTAGAAACCATTGATTGGCGATGGACCCAATCCTTAAACTGACCTACCCTAAGTAATAAAAAAACTAATTCTCCCTTGTATGTTCCTAATCTATCCATTAATGAAGTGGGCCACACATGCACAACGAAATAAATATTTTAGAAGAATGAAACTTGTTAATGCAGTTTTCTAGCAGACCTTTTACGATATTCCTCCTTGAACCTACAGGTGAGAGAAAAAGGAGGCCTTGGTTCATCAAGGGGCCTCTCCGATGCCTAAGTCAGGCTTGTGATCTTGGAAGTAGGATCTCTAGAAAAGAGATCAGTCAAGTGTTTAGAGTTCTTTGTGAACATATCTCTGACTTGTGTGGTAAGACTGGACTCGAGAATGGACGAGTCCGTCTACTTGAGTCCTTCTAAGTCACTGAGCTGAAAAAACATGAAAAACCCTAAGAGTATAAGGATTAAATATTTAAAAAGAAGAAGACCATGATGGACGTAGATCTGGATGTTCCTCCATGCATAAATGTGATCACCAGGTTTGAGTTGTGTTCGGGGAAAAATCGACAAGTTGATAAATCGACTAATGGAATGGACCAACTCTATTGAACCAGCACGGACCCAGTGAAACCTGAGCCTGATAAGGCGTCTATGTCCAGAAATAGGCCGACCTCCAAAGAGGTCGATACAACTGTAAGAACACTAATCAAAGAACATGGCTACGAGCTCATTCGAATAGCCGAATACCGACCTAACTCATAGGTCGGTCATAGGTTGACTATAGATTAACCATAGGTCAGCTATAGATCGACCATAGGTCAACCCCAGATCGATTACTACCCGACCATAGTTTAGTTATAGCTCAGCCATTGGACAGTCATATATCGGCTAACGTTCAACTACAGGTCGACCCAACTATAGGTCGGCCCAACTATAGGTTGACCCGAGCATAGGTCGGATATAACTCGGCTATTGGTCAGCACTGTTTACAACGGAGTTAAATGACCATCGGGGTTCAACTAAGGCGAATATTGATCTGCCAAGAGGCTCAGTATTACATACTTTCACTATATCTGGCACCTTCGCCTCCTGACCTTTCCCGAACTAACAGTCCAGGAATTTCGCCAATAGCACGAAGATTTTGGAAGGGATAAAATCATATCTCGAGGATCTCGGACGACCGTAATCTCGAGAAGATCCCTGGCAGATCTAAAAACCCGTGTAGGAAGACCTCCGACATATCAGGAGTCCTAAATAAAAAAGACTCCTTACGATAAAATCTCTCACATAAAACCCTTCAATACTATAAGACCCAGATTCCTAGCCTGACTTTGGCATCAGAGGGTCCCCTGCTCTAGCCTGTCTCCTTTGTCTTCTTCCCGTGCAGGTACTTGAAGTTCAAAAGGGGGTGGACCAGATTTTTCTCTCCTAGACACTGACCCTCTCATTAGTTTGGTATTCTTAAAAACTACTTTTGGCGTCTTATGTTTCAGGGCTTTCTCTCTCTCTCTCTCTTACTCTTAACTACCTGATCGGATCGATATTTATAGCAATTCATGGCATCTTATAAGGTCTGAGAGAGAGAGAGAGAGAGAGAGAGAGAGAGAGAGAGACCGTACATATCGAACATTTCCAGTTGTCCATTGATTGAGGCCAACAATCTCCAAAATTCCTTCCCGCGTTTTGGAAAGTTGGCCAGGGTAGGAATTGAAATGTGGATATGATTTGATTTCACCACCCATGGACGATGGGATGCATAATTTCATCCCTGGCTCACAATCACAAGTAGAAAGGTATCTGAATGGTGGCAATGGGCCATGTGCATGACCAACAGAACACAGCTTTGGATCGGGCGGACTCGATGCATCTTGAACGTAGACCATTTGTTATACGTGTGGCTAGGTTAGGAAAATTTTGAATGAAAATTAGGTATTTCATCAAGTTTCAGGCCATGCTGGTTCAGGGTTGGATCCAAACCATTTCCAAGCTTGGGTTTGGGCCGGTTGTGCTAGGCCTATGTTAGGATTGGGACCTAGACCTAAAGTGTCAGGCCTAAGGGCCTGTTTGGTCGGACAGATCCCATGGGATTAGGAGGGATGGGATGGATTTTAAGGTAATGATGGTGGTGTAAGTGGATTGGTTTAAGATCCATGGGGTTGCTATATCCCGGGACAAGTTCACCAAGTCTGTTTGGCACGCCCAGCATATCCCGAGATTTTACCTTCCAATCCGTCCAACCAAACACACCCTAGGCACAATTGAACGGGATTAGGAGGGATGGTATCAATTTTAAGGTAATGATGGTGATGTCAGTGGATTGGTTTAAGATCCGTGGGTTTGCTATATCCCGAGACAAGTTCATCAGGTCTGTTTGGCTCGTTTGACATATCCCGGGATTTTACCATCCCATCCCTCCTAATCCCTCTTAATCCGCCCAACCAAACAGGCCCTAATTGTCACTCACCTAGCTTTCACTCGTTAATGATTTTATATCAACATACATGTGTAGTATAAATATAATTATCAATACATTTACCGCCTGTTTGGCCAGCTGCATTAGGTGGGATTAAGGTGGATGGAATTGTAAAAGTTACAATAAATGCATGTGTAAGATATTGTCCCTAGATTGGGTGTATCCCATGTTTTCTAATATTACGTTTGGAATGTATGCATTAAAAAACAAATCCCAGGATTTACTTTCAAATTGCATTTGGATTGAACTTGAATGAAGCAAAAATCCATCATCCATGGGATTAGTAATCCCATCTCACACTTTCCAACACAAGGCTCATTTTCCAAACCTTAGAAAGTTAATTCTAATCTCATCTCATACTCCTTCCAAACACGCCATTCCCAATTTCAAAGTGGGATTAGTAATGCAGTCCCGTTTAATACAACTTATTACCATTGTCCAAACAGGCCCTTAGAATCCAGTAGTTGTCTGGTAGCTGGTACATATGGTACCATTTGGGAATCATTCGACAACTTACCCAGGCCCTCAACATCCAATTCTGCTTCACATTCAGGGAGGGTAACTCTGTAGCTGATAGACAGGCTAAATTGGCAAGTGGGGTGCCCCGAACAAGCTCTTTCTTATTCAGAATGACCTCCCAAGGCCCATTAGAGGTTCCATGTTCTTGGATAGATCTAATATTGGCCAGATCAGATTATCCAAACCGAAAACGGCGTCGGCTGACCTGTTTTTTTCCAAACGTCTCCCTTCGCTTGCCACTGGGGGCAGTTCCTTCCATTCTCCTTGGCTATGTCAAGTTCCTACAATTCTGGGAGGCTTTACTCAGTTCTGGATAGGGTCATCTGCCTGTCAACTCATTTCTAGCAGCTGACTTCAGTTACCGTTTCATCTTTCTTCCTCTGTTTTCTTTTATTCTTCTTTCCATATGATAGGTGTGGCCTATCTCCCTATGGGGCCCGCCCAAATCTCCAACATGTACATTTTCCTTTATAAATATATAGCTGGTGAATCCCACCTTAAGAAAAAAAAAAAAAAAACAGGCATGACTAGTCTTTATAGCCATTATATATATATATATATAATATACACACACACACACACACACACACACACACACACACACACACACACACACACATTTAGAATCATTTTTCAATAATCCAAACTATTTATAGGCAGGATTTATTATGGATGAAGGATATCTAACAAAAATAATTCTAAAATTGAGGTTTTTAAAAACCTTTAGTTACATAACTCTTTTCTTATAGGGTTGACCTTGTGTTGAGACTGGTCATTTTCAGTCTGCTAGGGTTAGGAACAAGTTAGAGCCAAGGCTTAACGTGAGCCGTTGTTGACTTTTTTTTTTTTTTGTCAATTTGTTTGTTTGGCGCAGTGAAAGGGTTCTAATGGTCAGAACAATTTTTTTTTTCTTCAAAACGATAGGCAGATTGTATTCATGAGGCAAAAGGCCCGAAATTGTAACATGAGCGATGGTCAGAACAATCTGATACACACTGCTTGGGCTGTCAAATGAATTAATGGTTCAGATTGAGTATGCTGATAGGTTACAGGCAAACCACTTTTAGGATACGACGAGCCTGGAGTGGGTCTGCGTTCAGCAAACACGAAGGCCCACAAATGGAACTCTTTTATACACTGTCTGACAAAATTACAATAAACGAAAAATTTTCAAAAGAAAAGAGAAGAGAATTTGTGATTTAGACCACTACACTGATCAGTTCTTCAGTCACTGGTTCAGTTGAACCGTTTAGACCACACCGCTGGTCTGTTCTTCAAGCGATAGTTTTGATCAACCTTATTATATTGCTAATTTTTTATTTTTTTTTTGGTCTGTAGGAGAGGAGAGGCTTTGATTCGTATTAATATTGCTGGAGCGTGGTGAGATGGTTTGGAAACCCATCTAGGCTTGTTTATATAGGTTGTGGTGGCTGGGGGTTATGATCCAGGGAAATAAATCCCATGACTGTTTTCTAGCTGTTGGAGAAAACTAACCATTTTATGGCCATTTTCTGACTGTCATGCATGAGCCATTAAGCTGTTGCATGCTGACTGTTGTGAGACAGTAGCTAGCCATTTTCTAACTGTTGGACTAGCCATGCAACAATTACGACATAGTTTCTGCACTAATGACACAATTGTTACAGATCTGCTGCAACAACTCTTTTTCAGCTCTCTATATATACTGGAGGACCTTTCTCTCAGTCCTCTTGTCTTCATTCCAACCAGCTACTTATCTTAGCTACCTAGTTGCATCGCGACTCGACACGTCTCGCTCCGGTTCGCGAAGGGAGCCGGAGCGACCCTCTGCGACACAATACACACGTGCGAAGTGCAAAGTGAGCCATTAGTGCCTCTACAGCCACACTGCCTCACATGCCCACGCCCTCGTACCGAGCTCATGACCAAGACCGAGACTAAGACCGAGCCCGAGCTCGTGCCCGTGCCTTGCCTGTTGCAGTCAGGGCTATGAATTCAGACTCCATAGTTCAGTGCGTTATGTAAGTCTGTTTCTTGGATCCCCAAGATACAACTGCACCTCCTAGGGTGAATACCCACACTGTAGTAGACTTGTTGTCCCCTACACTCGATATTCAGCTCGCATCCGTATATCATTCTAATATGGCAGGAAATTCTGAATAAAATAGTCTTAATTCTTTGGTTGCTTTTAAGTAACCAAGGACTCTACTGATTGCATTCTCATGTTCAGTACTGGGGTTACTAGTAAACCTACTAAGTTTACTCACAGCATATGCGATATCAGGTCTAGTGCATTGCATAGCATACATAAGACTACCTATAACACTCGCATATTCCAATTGTGCAACTATTCTTCTGTTATTCTATTTTAGCTTGATACTTGAATCAAATGGGGTCTTTGCTTCTTTTTTATTTAGATGATTAAACTTGTGTAGTATCTTCTCAATATAATGAGATTGACACAAAGCATAACCTCCACAATATTTTTTTAACTTTGATACCTAGAATGGTATTAACTTATCCAAGATCCTTCATTTTGAATACGGAAGATAGAAACCTCTTTGTTTCAGTCATACATTCCATTTTATTACTTATTATTAACATGTCATCAACATACAGACAAATAATAATGATATAACTACCATCTACTTTATAATATATGCATTCGTCAGCTACATTATGCGTGAAACCATGAGATAGTATTTTAGAATCAAACTTCTCATGCCATTATTTTGGTGCTTGTTTTAATCCATAAAAAGATTTGATTAATCTACATACTTTGTTTTCATTTCCTGGTAGAACGAATCCTTGAGGTTGTTCCATGTATACCTCCTCATTGAGGTCACCATTCAGGAATGCGGTCTTTATATCCATTTGGTGGATGTGAAGATGATATATGGAACCTAGTACAAATAATATCCTAATAGATGTTATCCTAGCTATAGGAGAGTATGTGTCAAAGTAATCTATCCATTCTTTTTGTCTAAAACCCTTAGCTGCTAGTCGAACTTTAAAGGTTTGGATAGTCCCATCAGTGTGATATTTCTTCCTAAATACCAACTTACAACCTATGAGTCTAGAAGCTGGAGGTAAGTTTACTAGTTTCCATGTTTGATTTGACATTATGAATTTCATTTCATCGTTTATAGCTTCTTTCCAGAAAGTTGAGTCTTTAGATGATACAACATCTTTATATGTTTTAGGATCATCTTCTATAGTCATCATTATAGGTATTTTTCTTATAACATTTTCTCTATCTCCTTCTACAAGATGAAAAATGATGTGTTGTGAGTCTATGTAGTCATCTCCTAGACTCTATTCTATTCTTGTCCTTTGACTCCTACGAGGTTCAACAGGAGCTTTCACTATCTGTGGAGCTATGCTATCTAGTTATTTATCAGGAGTTTGGACTTCATTATCCTTTGACTCCAAGGATAGTGAGTTCTCAAAGAACTCAACGTCTCTTGATTCTATTATTGTATTAGACTCTATATCTAGAAGTCTATAAGTTTTACTATTTCGTGCATACCCTATGAAGGCGCACTTAATAACTCTTGGTCCTAGCTTAGTTTTTTTTTATCAGGAGTTCTGCAGTATACAAGATACCCCCGCACTTTAAGATATCCTAAGTTAGGTTTTCTACCTCTCCATATTTCATATGAAGATATTTTATATTTTTTACACAGAATTCTATTTAGTATATGGCACGCTGCAAACAGTGCCTCACCCCATAGACTTAGTGGCAACTTTGCTCTTATCAGCATTGAGTTGACCATCTCTACTAATGTTCTATTATTCCTTTCAGCTATTCTATTTTGTTGAGGTGTGTATGGCGTAGTACATTAATGTATTAATCCATGTTCTTCACAGAAGTTATCGAATTCATTGGAGAAGTATTCTCCTCCTCTATCGCTACGAAGAATTTTTATCTTCTTATTTAGTTGATTCTCTATTTCTGCTTTATATATTTTAAACATGTTCAATGCTTCATCTTTGCTCTTTAACAGATAAACATACACATATTTAGAGCAATCATTTATAAAGGTTATGAAGTACCGTTTACCTCCACGAGTAAGAATGTCGTTTAACTCACAGATGTCATTGTATACAAGATCCAATACTTGAGACGATCTTTCAACACTTAGAAAAAGTTTCTTCGTCATTTTGGATCGTATGCACACTTCACATTTATGAGTTTCATTATCTGTGTATGAGATTAAACCATTCTTAACCATGAACTTCAAGGTACTATACCCTATATGGGTTAGTATATCATGCCACAGTCCAGCGGATTCAACCATATACGCAGAAGTGCTACTTTCATTAAGAGAAAACTTAACCATCCCGTTACAAGCATATCCATTTTCGATAAAAATTTTATTCTTGGACAGAATCAGTTTTTCTGACTCGTACACCACCCTTATACCTGGTTTACCTAGAAGATCCCCAAAAACTACCTCATGTTTGGGACGTACAGTACATTAGTTAGAATCACTTTCTTCCCAGAGGTGAATATCAGTTCGATAGTTCCTTTGCCGACGACCTTCAATCGGACTTCATTACCCATTTGGATTTCTTGACCATCAGCCAATTCCTCAAAGGTTTTGAAGGTTGATTTGTCGTAGCACATATGTACTGTAGCGGTAGTAGTAGTATCATACCACCAACCTGAAACTTTACCTTGGATGATATTCACCTCAGTGATCATAGCCACAATATCGCCTTCTTCTACTGTACTTGCTTCTTTTTTAGATTTGCGATATCGGCATACTCGAGCATATTGTCCGGTTTTTCTACAGACATGATATGGGCCTTTGAACTTTTCGTTCTTCTTTGGGCGTTTTTCTTGAATTTTCCTTTATTGGGTTTTAGGGAATCGTCCTTATTAGGATTCTTGTTATTAGTGTTCTCTACTGCATGTACCTTGGACAAGGCATTCCCGTTATCATTCTTTCTGTCGCGGTTACGAGATTCTTCCTCAATTGTGAGGTGTTTCTAAATTTGTTCTAGTGTGTAGTCCTCAGTTTTATGCAGCAACTTCTTTTTATAGTCTTTCCACATCGGTGACAATTTAGCGATTATAGCCCTGACTTGAAATGATTCAGGAAGATCAATTTTGATGGCTTTGATTTTGTTTACTATTAGCTACATTTCTTAGATTAGGGCAGCAGCGGTTTTTTATCTACCATGTTGAAGTCAAAATACCTGGCGATGAGGAATTTGTTATTACCTTCTTCTTCAGCCTTATTTGAACTCCAAAGCGGCCTGGATCTTCTTTGCTGATGACGTCTGTTGGTATAGATCGTACAGGCGGTTGGAGAGAGTGTTCAGAATGTGTCCTCGACACAAGAGTTCTTCTTCAGATTGTTTGGTGTGGGCAGCCACCTGTTCAGGTATATCATTGTTAGATGCTTCAGGTAATGTTTGCAGATTTGGATCTAATATGTAGTAGATCTTAAGCACCGTAGAAAAAAATTTAGCTTGTCTTGTCACCTCGTAAAACTAGTTCCATCGAACCGATCAAGACGTATCAAGTCCTGATTCATCAACTTAATGAATGAAATACTGTCGGCTTCATCTAAAATAACGCTTTAAGATTGTTGTAAATTATACAGAATAATAATTTCTGTAAAATATGGAACCCGAAAATCAAGATAATCTGAACTAAGGACAGGCTGAAGGACTTCAGAGACGTTGTCCTTAAAGCATTATTTGCCTTACTGTAGACACTGAAAAATCGGCGTCCACGTTGTTCGGTGAAAAATGTTATAATTGGGGTGTTGGGGGTGATTTGGAGTCGCCACTAGCCGAATGATCTCAAAATCCCGCGGTCGGCTAGAACCACGGAATACGTAAGGTTGGAGAAATCCGAAGACTCCCCTACCTTAGATTGACTCCTGGTCTGCGATCTGGGATTCCGGGTAAGGGACCTCGGTTACAAAGAGGGAAGGTGTTAGGCACCCTCTTTGCCCGTACAAGTGTACGGTCTCGACTTAGTGTGGTAAAATAATCTCAAGGGATGATGATGGTGCTACGGTCATGATGGGACTAGTCACACGTGGATTTCTGATGTAGCAGGATCCGAATATTTCGGCAGGCTACAGAGCATACGTCCGACAATATGGCTAGAGGGCGGATATGATGATGTTTATGCAAAAAGGTAAGAAAAGTGGACTAGATCACTAGGAATTTCTGATGTGACAGGGTCCGGTGTACGGCAAGTCACAGAGCATACATCCACTAGAGATCTAGAAAAGCAAGGGGGTTGAGAAGGGAATATATGTCATGTTGAATGCTTGTAGGATGATAGATCTTTGGCTTGATTCTTGAGTAGGCTAAGACATGAGCTGAACCATGATCATTTTGGGCTAGGCTTTTTGGAAAGGTTAAGGTGAAGGCTGGGAGGTGGCTTGGAAAACTTGGGCTTGAAGGCTTGGGAGCTCCTTCCCTTCCTTCACTCTCTCTCTTCCCACTCTCTCTTTCTCTCTTTCTCTCTTTTCTCTCTCTCTCTTTTCTTTCACTCTTTCTCTCTCACTCTCTCCCTCTCACTCTCACTCTCTCCCTCTCTCACTCTCATCCATGTATGTTGAAAATGAAAGGGGAGAGGGCTATTTATAGCCCTCTCCAATGGTTTTTTGGTAATTTAAGGATAAGAGGGGGGTAAATGCTGACGTGGCACATGGTGATTGGTGGAGAGGAGAGGGATGCCACATGGCATGCTCCCATTGGCTAAAGGGGTTGGTAAAACCGTAAATAGTGAGAATGGGGAGGGTAATCGTATACGAAAGTTGACTTTGGACGCTGAGACAGCTGTCCCTGCTCAGACCGCACGCGGCGGAACTCCGGTTACCGCCGGCGGTAATCCGAAAACCGCCGGCGGTAGTCGGACTACCGCCCGGACCGGGTTGAGTCCGGCACTCGTGTGACTGGCTCCGTGTACATTTTCTGGGAGGAAGTGGTAATTCGACTACCGCCGGCGGTAATCCGATTACCACCTCGGTACGGTTTCCCTCGAAATTCATCTGGTGAGCCCTTTTTTGGGTCCTTAGAGTGAAACAAGGTTCCTTTGGATATTTGGCTCAGAATGGCTCGAAATGACTCAAGAAATGTATCGGTTCTGGACATGGTTTGGATTGAATGATGATTAGCTTGGGTTAAGATTAGGGTTCGGTTTAGAGTATGATGATCATGGTTCTTGGATTGTCTTAGCAAAATCAAGATATTAGCCTGGGTGGGGTGTCTACAGATGCCCCTCTTGACCGAGGTTGCGAGCAACCGAAGGTCAAAGCAAGTGGACACCCACCCTTCTGGTCAGAATGAAGGGTAGTGATTCAAATCTATTGCTTACCATTGTATCATTGTCAGTCGACTATCTGGAAAAGATGACTTGCACATATCACGAGGGTTGAGGAAAACGTTGTGATCGTCTCCTGCGCATTTGTCGCGGCTTTACGGATCACCAATCACAACCCTTTCACATCGGATTGTTACAGCATTGGAGGGTAAGTCTGAAAAGCAAGGGCCTCTGCGCATTTGTCGCGGCTTTACGAGGATTCCCGTACTGTTAGGTCTGTTGTTCCTTTGCTATGTAATCACCCCAAGAATGTTTGTTCCATTTGATCGTCAAAGTGGTTAGCTGCCCTGCGCGCGTTGGTGCGGCCTTACGGGGAACTCACTACGCCGACTTGGACTCGATCAAATTTTGCGAGCATTCCGGGCTAGGTATGTGCAGGTAATCTGTTTGCCATGCAATCTGCTGAGTCTGACACTTTGGTTACAATGGATCGTCTTCACTTCGAGTTTGATTATTCTTTCCAGAGATAGATCCACTCATCTTACTAGCATTTGTACGGCTGTCCAGATATAGAGATCTGGCCAATCGTACATGTATCATGTACGGACTCGATCGTCCTTCGGGGAAACCGGAAGAGATCGAGTCTTATTTAACTGTTTGCACTGTCCGCAACTGGAGAATATGGGAGATTCCTCAGTGTACTGCGTGACGCGTGCGTTTTTTGAAAACTATCCTCTTTAGAGCTAGGCTCCTTGAGGATTTTATTTGAAACTATTTTTTTTAATTTTTGAAAAATATCCGTTCGATCTCGCGGGTGGGCGTCGTCGTTCGGTTTTTATTTTTGCAAGATAAGTAAACAGTTGCGTTGCCTCCACTAACGAGTTGGCGGGGCTAACGGTTTTATTTGAAAGTCAGATGGCCTCCACTAATAAGTCAGTGGGGCTAAAAATTTTTATTTGTAAAAAGTCAGATGGCCTCCACTAATAAATTAATGGGGCTAATGTTTTTAGAAGAGGCAAACCTTTTGGGCTT
>JAJHSJ010001303.1:0-42619 GCA_021015155.1 Magnolia officinalis | reverse complement strand
TGAAAAGGGTCCCACCGTTGGTGGCTAGGATCTTACGATCTTACGATCTTAGGGGTCTGTGGATGAGTTGCATATACTTTCGTATCAAACAGACTGATGGTCTCGATAATCAAAGGCATGGGCCTACTTATCAGAAATGAAAACCTTAGTATGCCGGACTGGATTCCGTAGTGACCCCTATAGTAACGACGTCGATGATTTAAAAAGCTTTGTGGGCCCACCATTAGGTATATGTTTTATCCACGCCGTCCATCCATTTTTCCAGCTCATTTAAAATATGATACTGAAAATGAGGCATATCCAAATCTCAGTGGACCACACCACATGAAATAGTGGTGATTGAACGCCAACCATTAACAACTTCTTAGGGCTCATTTTAATGTTTATTTTTCATTGAACCGTTGATTAAGTCATATAGACCTGGATGAAGGAAAAATATAAATATCGGTGTTACTGAAAACTTTTATGACCGCTAAGAACATGGAGTGTGAATCAAACCCATGTTTGAATTGATGCAGTTCAACCGGGAACTCTTTTTAAATCATTGCTGTGAATTCTTTCCAATCTCGTATTCCCTTTTCCATCGTTAAAGAGAAGAACTGAATCAAGAATCCTATTTCTTCCTCATCAATAAAATCACTGTTCGCAACGCAGCACTTGAAAATCATGTAAAGAAAATTCCTATTTGATATAGCTATTTGTGCAGGTATTTTATGATTAAGAAGCAATTGCAAAGCTCACGGTAAGAATGAGTTTTGTTTGAGTGCTGAAAATAATATTAGTATGTTTGCTCGTAGAGATAAGGCCAGATAGAGGAATTATCTTTTATGTTATATCAATTGGGTAGTACTGTGATCCATCTCAGATTTGGATCTACTGAATTTTTTGGCTCATGACTTCAAATGAGTTGGAAATTGGATGGACAGCATCAATAAAACACATGCATCATGCTGAAAACCTAGGTAGGACTTACTGAGATATTTGTGTGAAATCCACCGTCCATGGGTTTTGTGAGATTAGGATATGAGACCAAAAAAGAGTCGGATGCAATACTCAAGTCGGTCGAAAATGTGAGGATTGAATGTCCATAGATAAAATATTTGTAGGGGAAAGATAAGTTTTGAATCACTGTCGACTCTAAGGAGGTTTCAATGGTAAGAATCTCCCTACCCACATTTTCTTTTAATACAATACACTTGAGTCTGGGATAATTTTCATTTTTGGTTTAAATTCTTAAAATGATCTCACAAAACGGATTTAAGAGTTAGATTTCACACAAACATCAGCCGCACCTAAGTTTCCAGCGCATAAACTTCCTGAGCAAAAGCTTTGGCAGGAAATCCACGTCCTGCGAATACTCAGCAGTCAACAATCAAACTCGATATCAGACTCAAATCACAACTACGACGGCCTTGTCGCATTCCTCGTTTCCTACGACCGGAGTTATTTGATACTCTAGCAGACCATAAGGGTTGATACGCAGGCACTTGTTGTTCATTTCATTGGTGATGTGATTGATGATGACAGAAGCCGTGACGTTTTTCGTTATTGGTTATTGGTTATTGGTTTTTCGTTTTTTGAAGGGGTTATGTACTTTAACACGTGGCACTCACTCATGCGACGATTTTAACAAATGAACCGGTTCTGGTGGGCCACCCTCAGGTGCCAAAATCCATGGCTAGAAATCCGAAAGTAAAAGCGTTGAAAAATGATACAATGAACTGTGTACTAAGCTTGGTTGAATAGACGTCGTTGATAAACAGATACATCACGGTGGGCCCCACAAAGATATGGTCGCACCTTACTAGGTACGAGCAGGGTCGGACGCAATCCACTTCCGTTTCAAAGGTTTAAGAAACAGTGGACCGAGGGCGGCTAATTCCTGCACATGGTTTTCGGTTAATTTTTTTACTGTAGAGGCGACCTTCAATCCACCTACTTTTATTCGACCTTAACAAAACCTAGCTTATTAATCTAAACTTTTATTGGTAAGGATAAACCAATAAAGATAAAAATACTCTTACTTTCTCAACTACTTTTACCTGAAAATCAAAAGTAATTTTATCCAAAACTCTTTCTCTTTATTTTAAAAATCTACTTTAGTAAGATAAATTTTTGACTGTTCGTTTAAAAAAAAAAAAAAACATAAAAAATATGCATTTACGGTATTAATTTTTTTTTTTTGGTTTTCTAAGCCGGCCTGCCTCTCAGAAAAACGCACCGGAAATTCAAACGCCTAAGATCCTCTCCTTATATCTGATAAAACAATAACGGTACTCCACTGGACTATTAAATCAATTGGTACTCGGCCTTTCTTTGATTGGAAGCGGATTACTCTCCTCTTATTACTGGGAAGAAACAACGGTGCTCCACCGGACTATGAAATCAGTTGCACCCCGCCTCGTGGTAAGGGTTGGAAGCTACGTGGGGCCCACCTATATATCTGTGATAAATCTAACCCGTCCATTATTTTCTCCAGATCATATTAAGCGATGATCCAAAAAATGAGTCGGATCCAAAACTTAACTAGACTATACTAAAGAAAACAGTGGGAACAGAAATGCCCATCATTGAAACTGTCCCGGGGCCCACCATGATATTTATATATCCATCCAAACCGTTCTCAAGATCATTCTAACTACGATGAATTGAAAATTTAAATATTATCCAGATCTAAAACTTCTGTGTCCACATGAAAGTTTTGACGGTAGGCCTTCCATCCCTACTGTTTCCTGTAGCGGAGTACACTTGAGTTTTAAATCTGGCTCCTTTTTGAGGTCATTTCCTAAGATGAGCCGGAAAAACTGATGGACGGTGTGGATTTCTCACAGACATCGGTAGACCTCGTATAGTTTCCTGCTGTAGAAGCCACGGTGTACAAAAGAAACAGATGGCTAAGACTATTTTCCAACCATCCATTTGTTTAACTACGCTGTGGCCCACTTGGAGAGCGTCACGGCCTGATCTTTTGGCCAGAAGATGTAACTAATCCGGCCGGCCTGATGTAAAGTAAGAATTTAACACACGTGCATGTTGGCTTGGTGTACTTGCATGTGGATATGCATTGCTCCACACGCGTGTAAGCACAGAAGAGCTATACACGGGTTAAACCGAATCGAGCTTGGCACATCTTGGCGCGGTAACTAACCTCAACTCGAACTAGACTCGGTTCTCGAGCTTGTCTTGATAGCTCGGCTCGGTTGGATCAACAGCTCGAGTCAGTTCAAGCTAAATATGAGTTTGTTAGGCATGTTTTCAGAGAACTAATCTTCAATATATAATATAATATAAAATAATAACAATATTTTACAAGTATTTTATTCAACACTTAGATAGTAGCATCAAAATCAAACACTCAGGCGAGCAACATCAAAATTAAATGACAAACGTATATATTCTTTTCTCACCAACACTTCATTTTGTCATTCATCAAACACTTGGAGAGTAATATTCATATTAAAATAATTAATTCACCGAGTTGATTTGATCCAAGTTGGTTTAAGTTAAGGTTTGATCTGAGTCGAGCTCGAGCTCAAACAAGCTCAAATTCAAATTAAAAATTTTCAAGCTCCAAAGCCAACTCAACTAGGTTGGAATTCAATTTGGAGCCAAGGTGAGTTAAGCTTTTCCGAGTCGAATTGAACAAGCTGACCGAGCTAACTCGGCTCGCGTACAGCTCTAGGCATAGCCCACCTTTAAATAAATAAGATGCAAATTAGTTATTTGTTATACGGGCATAGAGTGATTATCCATACGCATGAGCAGTGAATTTGTACACGTGGATACATCTACCTTATAGATGATTCTGATCAGAGATTGCTGAAAGTTTCTCTTACAATGTTCTTTTTTGACCGTCCAATCGATGTCCATCAATCTGCTGTTTATAATCATATGTTCGGTTGACTATTTTGTATGATCCATCATTGGAGGGGACCATGATGCAGACAGTGTAATTAAAGGCTCACGTATGCCATTTTGTTCGCCTGCGTATGAAGCAATGTACTCTATAGGAGCACCGAAGTTTTTCTCAAAGAAGAAAAAAAGAATCTTTGAATCGTCGATAAACGACGATTATATTCCACCAAAATCGGCTCGACGACATCCATTCTTACAACCGTTGCTGTAGAGAGTCCATGCAACGAAAAGATCTGTGGGCCTATGGCGTTTTTGTTAAATCCACTCCGTCCATTGTTTGATCCAGTTCATGTTATTACGTGAACCCAAATATCAGATATAAAAATTCCAAGTGGGCCACACCATGAGGAACGGTGGAATGAGACGTAGATAAACAAAACATTCATAGAGCCAACCTTGGTTTTTTTTTTTTTTTTATATGCCATCCAACCCGTTGATAAGGTGAATGAACCAAGATGAAGGGAAAACAAACATCATCTTAATTTAAAACTTCGGTGGGCCCGAGTAAGGTTTCAATGGGATGTGTCACCATCCCCACATTTCCCTGTGGTTTGGCCCACTTGAATTTTGGATCAGATTTATTTTGTGCTGACGTACTAATATGATAGGGGAAATTGATGGACGGTATGGATTTCAGAAGAAGATCATGGTGGGCCCACAAAGTTTTTATTTATTTATTGCATGGGCTCCCTACGATAATTGTAGAAAATTCGCGTTTCCCGTTTTCCTGCGTGAGTATCAGGCGATCATTGGCAGCATTCCGGCATTAAAAAAAAAAATGTACACGCGTTTCAATTTCTGACAAGTAGGGGGATATGGTTTAGTAATCGGACCATTGATCTTTTAAAAGTCCTCCAGCACATGAACTAATCTCGGAGATTGGTGTTGGGAAGCATGGAAGTGTGAGCTCTCAAGATCTGATGGTCTACACGAATTTTGGAACCTTCATAGAGCTGAAGATTAACGCTCCAGATCCAATGGCCCACCTATTACTATTAGAGTAGATGGGTCTATTCACCTATCTAATTTAATGGTACATATGGGCCCGGATCACGATCAATAAATTAGATCCTCCCACGAACAAATCAAAATGGATATTACTGTACATACTTACTCTCAATATTTCATATGATTGGTTTTTTAAGGAGATAAGCTCGTTACTTTATATAGGAAAAGATTCTTTATATCACCCATCCAAATCAAATTCAAAATTGAATTTGAAAATTAATTGAAAAGAAGAGGCACGAGGAAACCTAAAAATATAGGATGCATTGCACATCGGTGGGCCCCACTGGTCAACGTCCCACAATTGGAATATCGAAGGGACCACCTTAGGATCTTAAACATATGGATGTAGACCCTTTTTAGAACGTTTAGATCATCGTATCAAGAATATTTTTATGTCATAGATCATATATATCAGGAAAAAAAACAGATCAATGGTCCGGATTACATAACCATAGACGTCACGTGTTAGAATTGAAAATCGGTGTATAGTGTCTCTCGTACCCTATAATTCCTCTTGAGTCATATAATACTCTGGCATCGCATGATGTTTGATACGCAGGCACTAAGAAATTACACACATGGCATAATTAACTGAAAAATGACCGACTGAAACGTGGATTTTCATAGTCACAGTCCCAAAATCAGAATGGTTCAGCAATCCTAACCTCTGATTCGTGAGCACTTGTTCGTTAAAATAGGACCGTTGGATTCTTTCATCTTCAACCGTCCAAAAAATGTCCACCTTTGGTTTATGCGGCATCTAACCTGGCACCCGTAATTTTGACAGTTCATCTTGAATTACTGGCGTGCCACGTATGCAACTTGTAAGAAATTTCTAAATGCCTGAGTATTATTCATCATACTCTGCCAGAGTATCAAAGACTTTTTCTATTCTATATATGGTGGTTGAACGAGCGCTATTGGAATTGTCACTGCTCTTTTTTTCCGTCTCCGCTACTACTTGGTTGGTATCAGAGAAGACAATGTCGAACGGTATTCGGTATTTCGCGCTGAACACTGGAGCAAAAATCCCATCCGTCGGTTTGGGCACGTGGCAGTCTTCAAGCGGCGAAGTTGCTGATGCGGTCATCGCAGCCGTTAAGGTACTCTGCTATCGTCTTCTTTCACTTCTTTTTCTCTTTTCAACTTGATTTGATATTAGCTCGAGTTCCGGAAGGTTCTAGAGCCTGTAACCGATTGTTTTATACGGATTTTCCGAAATAGATTTGAACAAGGCGTCCGTGACCGTTCATCATGGTGTCTCTTTAAACCGTCCAATCGGTTTACATGCTCTTGGATCCTAACCATCCAAATGGTAGGGCCCGCTGTGGATGTTGCACAGCTTGGAAATCATGAATATTGATTGATCGTAATGTCTGATTTACGGTACTATCAAATGAACGGTTAAAAAATAGATTGTTAAAAGTCAAATGAGTGATGTCAGACGGTTAAGATCGCTTGATTGGTTAAGATCCCATCCACAGTGGTCCACAACTTTGATGGTCCAGATTGCTCTAAAAGCATGCAACGGGTGTGAGGATGAGATAGACAGCTTAAGAAATGGTGGTGAACTATTATGGTAGTCCAGCTCAGTTTTGATGTAGGTGTACATCTGGTGGGCCCCACAGTTGATGCCCCACTACAGAGAACTCATTTAAAAAAAAAAAAAAAAATTCAATCCTAACTGTCCAATTTGTGGCTTCAAATGGACATTAGAAATACAAGAAACAGACTTTGTTACTCTGGCAGAGTGTGATGGATGATACACATGCACTTTGAAATTACTTAGAAATTGCTGACATGGCATACAATTAAATCAACTTAAGCTGTCCAAGTTATGGTTCCCAGTTTAGATGTATCAAAATCCAAATATCATGTTCAGTCATTTGTCAGATTATCAGATTGGTGGACATTTATTGAACGGTTGTAAATACAGTGATTCTATTTCAATAATCAAGTATCCTCAAATCAGAGGTTCACGAAGGGAAGGACGTGTAGAGGTCGAGCACCGTCTTCCTCAAGGATAACTACTCCGAATCCACGAAATTTCTCTGGACTCTAAGAGATGCCTCGAATCCACGAGGAAAAATAGAAATTAATTCTAGAAAATTCGAAATAACTTTATTAATGATGAAAAACGAGTTTACAACTCTTTATTTATAGACGTTTGTGATTCCTACTAGTGTGCATGGTTTTTGGCCAAAAATAGTAAGTGTCCTATTTGGTCGAACCATGATGTTCCCTTAACTATTCTAAGCACTTTTCATGTTGGGCGCAACTCCTAAAGCCCAGCGGATGAAGAGTTATACTCAAACTAAAACTTACTATAAATTTAAAAAATGAAATTAAAACAGGAATTCGACCATCGATCTGATGCTATTTTGCAAATTCGGCATGCATAACCCAGCATAGCGGGGTTGGGTGGCTAAAGTAGACCCACTCTACATCAGAGGTTAAGATCGTTCAAACAATCTGGTTTTGAGACTATGAATTACTGACAGTGGATTCCCCGACTTAGTTTAGTTTGAGTTATGTATGCCATGTGTATAATTTCTAGTGCCTGTGTATCAAGCATCATATGCTGCCTGAGTATCATTAACTCCCCAAAATGCAAAAGGGTCTATGTTCCACATTCTTTGAGGGAATAGACCATAATCAGATGGCTATGATTCTTCAATCAATGCATTCTCGTATGGTGGGGCATCCACAGGTCCACCATATTCATGGTGTGGATTTACCAACTGAGCAACTGATGTAAAACAGAACGCCAGCAAATCGGCATTGGTTTGGGACGGCTGGATGAGCTTTATAACTATGATGCGTATGTACATGCGTACATAAATACATTCATATGTGCAAAAGAGATGATTTTAAGTTAGTATGTACGTATGCATGTACATTCATTGATACATACATACATATGCACACACACACACACATGCATAGATTGATACATACATATGCACGTATGTGCATGCACATAATGATTTTGAGTTAGTATGTATGTATGCATATACATGCATAGACACATAGATACATGCACGTACATGTTGCATGCATGTATGTATTTGCATGGGTATGCACATATGCACAAGCATTCTGTGATGTCTATCCAGATCAGTGATGGGAAAAGCTGGAATAGAACCCGAGACATCAATGTTGAAATGTAGGCTGTCTACCACTGAGCTATGGGATCGAACTCAAATGGGTGTTTCCCAAAATTCAAAATGAATTTTGGTCCTGGAAGTCTATGACGATATGGTCTTACGTTGAGGCAAAAATACTAGTTTTCATTGTATTTTCCGATCCAAATTAGTGTTGGTAGGTTTGGGCACTTCAACTCTGACTCACTATACTTTCATGTCACTGCAGGCGGGCTATAGGCATATTGATTGTGCTCGAGCATATACCAATGAGAAGGAGGTAATTACAGGCTTACACTAGCTCTTTGCATGCATTTCCACTGTTTGTTTTAATGCCTTTAGATCATAATGCTGGGTTATGTTTACTGAACCTCGGTGTATTTGTCTCAAGTACACAAGTTTAATAATGAAAATGAACTTGGTAGCAACTATATTCCAGACACTGTTGCCCCAATTCTGAAATGCTGCAATAATTTTTCTTTTCCATCAATATCATTTTGACTTAGTTGCATCTGTACTTTTGAATCCGGGAGTTCTAATTTCTACGAACATGATTAGTGAATAAGTTAATTTTGAATCTACATAAAGAGAAATGCTCCGAGTTGCTTGGATAATGGCTAGGATGATAATAAGGAGACTCATAGCAGTGAAAGTCACTGTGCTATGAGCTGCATTTAGACGTGTGAGCAGTCCAATGATTGGCCTTGACCATCTACTCCGCCAAGTCCACTGTTCTAGTCCATTGAGAAAATTTGAGATTGAGTAGATAATCCTAACCATTCAATAGATAGCCTGCAAAATGGATGGTGAGATCATTTACATAAAATAGGTCCAATCTTCACCTGAATCATCCATTTGGAATGCCCCCATTTGAAGTACTACTTACGGATCTGATTGTTCGCTTCAGTTGGATGATCCTAACCATCTCATCCCTATCTTCCACAAACTGACAGCTATAAACAAGAAGGCCGCAGTTTACTTGGATAGGATCATCTGAACAATGTGGTTTTTACATGGCAAAGGTGAAGTGTGCGCTGGACTGAATGGGTCATCTACATCAATTGGTTGGATTTTCCAGGAACCAATATGCAACTCATAACACTATGATGCTTATAACCATCTTGTCTTGCAGTTGCTTACAAAACACTCTGCTTTTTCTTTCATTCAATAGACAATCTCTAGCTCCCATGTGTGAAATTACAGTGTGGTTGTGGTAACAGATGGGGTGGTGAAGCGTCATGATTTGTTTATCACCTCAAAACTATGGTGGGTTTTACTTTTTGCTTTGAATGGAAGACTGTAATGGTGACCATACAGGGAGAATGCTACTATCTTTTATAGAGCTTATGCATATGAAGTATTCACTAGATTGCAGTGTCTGTCATTGGTTTTTGCTTACATTATCAGTGACTCGATTCCTGTAAAAAGGAATACATGCACGACATCTGGACCAATCACCAAGTACCAACCGTGGATGGACCTTATATCAAGCATTATATTGATCAAACAATCTAATCATTCATATTTGAGGATTTTTTGGGGAAAAAAGTGGATGGCTGTAAAAAAGGTAAATTATTGATCTTCCACTGTTTCGTAAAAGATCCTCTAGTTGAAGGGTTGGGTTTTTTGGTAGGTAAGCCTTTTAGGCAATGATCCATTTTGGTAAGGCCTCCTTTATGATCGTTGCGATCTTGTTCATGTTCTCTACAATGTATGAGAATGGAGTCAGTGTAACGATCTAAATTTTCTTAAGTAGTTACTATATTCTCCTATTTTAAGAAATGAAAATTTACATTTGTAGGTGTAATGATCTAGCACCGGAAGATGTGCCTGTTGCATTGGAGACAACTTTGCAAGAATTGCAGCTCGACTATGTTGATCTCTACCTTGTATGTGCTTCATACACTGGTTTGGCACTGTTTTGTATATCACTGTAAGATACTGGTTTGTTTGCTTGCTTGTTGAGGAACTATAAGATTCTGCTCATTGGCAAATGTGCAGTTTGTTGTAGCAGAGGATTTTGTACACGTGAAGCAAGGTACTCTATAACGGTAACGGTGGCCGTAACAGCCACCACCGTTACAGTTATGATACAGGTCTACGGCCACCATTGTTACAGTAATGATATGGGCTTTAACGGCCATTATGACTCTTTTTTTTTTTTTTTTTCTTTTTTTCTTTTTTAATTTTTTTTTTATTTTTTAAATTAAAAAAAAAAACTTGAATCGGCCCCGTAATGGACCGTTACAGGCCCGTTATGTAATACCCATTACGGGGCCATTACCGGTAATTTTTTCTGTAACAGCTGTTACGACCCCATAACGTGTATTAGTTGCCACCATTACCGTTGTGTAACGGCCATTACAGCCCCATAAAGGCCATTATGGCACACCATGATGTGGAACCACAGTTTGGTGATATGATGGGCCCTACTTTTGGATGGGAGTGCCCTTAAAATCACCCAAATTTGAAGATCCAAACCCTTCCATTATGGGACTAGCTTCCATTGAATGTGGACTACTACTATATTTTCTCCTTAACTGTCCATTTGTAGGCCTCAAAAGGGTTAGGATCCCATTATGCCAGCAACTTGGATCACCTAACTGTGGTAACTGTAGTACCAGATGCATGTGCATGGCTCTCCAAATCCTCTAGCTTCTCTTGCCTCTTATACTCTTATGTTTAGAATTAGTGGTTAAAGCAATAAACCAAGTCAAGATGGTCGCCAATGATTTATCTGTTTAACTGGTTACATAGGTGAAAGATATGCAACCACCTGTGATTTGAGGTGGAAACTATTGCCCTTACCATTATGAAATGGGTTCGTGTCGTGTTATCTTTTGTCACCATTTGAAAGGTTGGACTTGAGACCTCCTCGTATATATGTATGTATGTATATAGGGTTTTGCTAACATCCCCACCTTCCGTCCCCACCTTCACGGGGACATTAGCAACATTCCAAAGCTTTTAAAATACATTGTCAATAGATTCCTCAAAGTGATTTATTTCATAACCTTGGCTTTATTATTTAAAAGGATGGGGAGATTGATGAGGATGTTATGAAAGACTCATAGCCAGGTGTATGAAGCGTAGATGTGCCTTTGGACTGTTGTGTGATATTGCCCCGCCTATGAAATTGAAAGGGAGTTTTTTTGCAAGACAACTATTTGGTCGGCTTTGCTTTATGGGGTAGAGTTGTAGGCAGTTGGAAAGTAGCATGAGCAAAGATTAAGTGTTGCAGAGATGAGGATGTTGGGGCAAATGTGTGGGAAGACGGGATAGAATTAAGAATCATTTGAAGTAGCCCATGAGTAGTTTCGACAAGAGATAAAATGATGGAGAGAAGATTAAGATGATTTGGTCATGTGCAATGATGATAGAAGATGGCTCTGGTAACAAGGGGGACATTAATTAGGGTAGAAGGGTCTGAGTAAATGGATGAGTGGAAGACATACAAGGACTTGATCAAGGTAGTTAGGGGAGATGTGAATGCTTATTCACTTATCGGTGAAAGGGCCTTAGGAATGATTGGCAAAACAAGGTTCTCTGAATCAAACCCCAGGCAACTAGGATGGGGTTATGATTGATGGTGCTTTTATAAGGGGAACGGTCCTATACAACTTGTCTGCACAATTTTATGGTGCAGAGAGTTGTATTGGAGATGTGGAGTCTCCAAAACACCAACACGGACCATCCATGGGTCTAAGTCACTCTTCAGGGGCAACTATTCCAGAATCATTCCAGCTGAATGGTCCTAGCCATCTAATGGGTGCCCTTTTTATAACTGTCCATTTCTTACTGATAAGATGACTAGGGTCATAAGATCTCTTGAGAGGTGAACAATCTATGATAAGTCTACTGGTTGGAACAACTAGTTTGACTATAAAACATGTTCTAAATCCTGATTGCCCATTTTGCAAGCCATGGTTGTGATGGTGTGATAGATGCGATTTGGGTTAGGTTGGCCATGTAGATAGGGCTGCCCATGGGCTGGGCCTAGGCCTAGCAAATGCAAAATTTTGAATAGACCCAACCCAATGGCCCGACACAAACTGTTCAAAATCCGGACCAAAGACAACCCTAGGCCCGATCCATTGACTGCCCTACATGTAGAGTGGGTTGGACCAAATGGATGGTCCTGATTGACAAATATACTACCTGATAGTTTCTAATTGCATTTGATGCGTCTCATAATACACTGCAAACTTGTTGTATAGGTTCATTCCCCATTTTATTATGTATGTATAAACTATAATCAATAATAACGCCTAAACATTTATTTCCATGATTGTAGAGGGACAAAATGTCTTTGTGGGTGAGAGTATAGTCTTTTTCCCTTGCCATGTCCCCTGGGTCGCCTATGCGCCAAGGGGGGCTGGTTCCTAAACTATTCTAGTTGTTTTGTCTACATTGATGGGTTTATGTCAGCTAAGTAACAGTCGTGACTGAGGTATGAGTTGTAGAACTTCTATTCAAAACATCTTAAGGTGCATTAGGATATGAAGTTTGAACCCTTGTCGAATAAGGCTCTGGGGCATGGGTTCAAGCTAGAAGAAGAAGAAGAAGAAGTTATTGTGCATGGATGGCACGACTTATAGTATTGGGTTAAATGTTCAGGTGTTAGCTTTTAGGCTTGAACTTCCATGCTTTAGCATTTTGATCTGAAGAAATTATAGACCTGAGGACGAGCACACTGTACTCAGGTTTCCAGTTTGTAGGGGCACACCTGTGGTCCATGTTTCAGTCATTGAAGCCATTCGTCTGTTGGGCACCACTGTGGATTGACCATTGTTAAAAATCATCCTCACCATCATCATCATCGTTGCTGTCATCATCATCGTCATGGCCTTGTATCAGCTATTTGGGGTCAGCTATACAAACCCTGTTGTGCTAATTGTTCCTAAGGCCCTATCCTTGGCAACTGAACCATGGTAGAAGAATCTTCTCAGTCTACAATTTTGTATTTTCAATTTGTTGCCTCACGAGATACGTTTAAGACAAAAATGCATGAACAGTGCACATTCAATAGAAAAAAGGCCCAAGATTGGTAGCTTAGAGCTTCCCATCGGGCAGTTTTTTAGGGAATGGTCTATTAACAGAGGATCACTTCCGACCAATTGTACTAATCACTCAACCATGGACGCACTCATACAAACAAAAAACCGGAGGATACTACACATATGAGGATCAAATAGTTCCTCTTTGACCTAAGTGATACACCACTATAGTCTAAAGGTTCTAGAGGGTCATGGGTGTTGTGCATGCACGCCCACGCCCACACACATGCCTGCAAAATATATGTATCTGGACATACATACATAGACATACACACATGTATATACGAGGTTATGATATAGACGATGAAGGATTTGTTTTTTTTTTTTTTTTTTTGAACATGTAAGAAGGAAGGACATGTCTTCACCGACTATTGGTTCACATTGCATAAACAAGGCTATGATATAGATGATGGAATGCATGCTCAGGCTTAATGGTCTCTAGTCTTTCACATCAGTCTGATAATTAGCATTTAATATTTTGGTTTTATCAAAATTGTAATTAGGTCATGCCATTCCTTTGTAACTGACTTATGCCATTGAATCCTTGTAGATCCATTGGCCCGTCCGAACATTTAAGGACATTCCTGGCTTCCAGCCTGAAAGCTTTGCCCCACTCGACATGCCTAGCACATGGAGAGCAATGGAACAACTATATGATTCTGGCAAGGCACGTGCCCTTGGTGTGAGCAACTTTTCCTCAAAGAAGCTGGGGGATTTGTTGGCGGTCGCACGTGTACCTCCAGCTGTTGACCAGGTGGAATGCCACCCTGGTTGGCAACAGGATCGGCTCCGTGAATTCTGCAAATCTACGGGAGTTCACCTATCTGTAAGTTGGCAAAACATTAGCATCCTTAAATTTTGAAGGGGGGATGTTATTTCTACCCTCCATGAAACTGATATTTCCCTTACTACAATGGTAAGTTCATCATAACAGGTTCTCATATTTCTTTTAAAAAATAAAATCTTCATTAAGGACCAAATTACACTTGTGGGGAGTGGGACTGCCAATTTAATGGAGCGGAAATAATTTTCTTTCCATATATTTTCTAGTTCATACTAATTCCTCGTTTACATATAACAAGGGTCACCTATTTGTTAGTCTACGAACTGTTACCATCTTTACATTTTTAAAGGGGAATTCCTTTTGCCCCCAAAAACTGAAATTTCAATTCCTACAGGGTAATTTTGATCATAACCATTGTTGTCAAATGTGATTGCATATGCGCATACTGTAGATGGCATATGCGATCCTAGCAAGTATGCTATGGCATACTTTGATATGCGAGCAATATGCGATTGCATATTTCCCAATGGTTAGAAATATGATCAGTGGGAGCAATTTTTATTTTTTTTTTCAATTTGGGGCACTTACATCCCCTCCATTTTCACTATTCTTTACTCTAAAGCTCTAAATCTCTCACTTCTCTCTTACTATAATTTTCTCTTTTATGTAGCTTGTTGATTGTTTTGTTAAAATTGATGTAAATAAAATATAAATAATTAAATATATAACTTAATGAAACACTCAAACTACAATGAAATATGCAAAATAACCCAATCAAATCATGTGTACTAATTAGGCAAGTTTTCCCTAATTTTTAAGATTTTTTTGAATTTTTTTTAAAAAAAATTTCCCCTTTTATTTTCAGTTTTTTTTTTTTTTTTTTTTTTTTTTTCAAAAAAAAAAAAAAAGAAAAAAAAAAGAGCGATGGCATATGCGATTATGTGATCGCATACGCGATTTAACAACATAGATCATAACAAATTTTCCTGACTGAATCATCCTGGAGCATAGTTTGTAAAGTCATATTGGTTTTGATTTGAAAGGAATCAAGTCATGAGACTGATAGGGGGCCAAAATGGGACGGAGTTGTACCAGTTTTGGTCCCTGGGCGAGTTGCATTCGGAAACCGCTACTTAAATCCATGCCCTTGAGGGCTGAAACCACCAGTTTTGTGGGGTGGAAATATTATTTCCCTTGCTTGCTTCAATCATGGGTTTGTGTTTGGTTTTTACAGGCTTATTCGCCGTTGGGGTCCCCAGGCACGACATGGATGAACAGCGATGTCCTTAAGAACCCGATCTTGAACATGGTCGCGGAGAAATTGGGCAAGAGTCCTGCACAAGTCGCTCTCCGCTGGGGCCTCCAAATGGGTCAGAGTGTACTGCCCAAAAGCACAAAAGAAGCGAGGATAAAGGAAAATTTCGATGTATTTGATTGGTCTATTCCTGAGGATTTGTTGGCGAAATTCTCTGAAATCCAACAGGCAAGTTGTCCTTCCCTTCTATTTCAATGTTTTCTTTTAACAATGCAAACCGATTTTCCACATTCAATAAACTGCTTTTTGTTTCCAACTATTTGGTTAGACTTGCTACTCGTTTGCCTTTTTTTTGCTTGTTTGACTTCATGGATGTCTCTTTAAGGGCCCATTTGGATACCACCAAATAAGTTACCTTTTCTACTTATAGCAGTAGATAAGTAACTTATTTGAGATAAGTTTTGTTTATGATCAATTACAAGTAACTTTTTTACTTGAAGTTACTTAACCACTTCAGCTTAATAAGCAGAAACCAAGATAAGTTACTTGAGGCATAAGTAGCTCATCTTAAGTAACCTAAGATCCAAATGCCCCCTAAATAACCAGGAATTATATTCTTGCTCATAAGGAAAGTGTATATTTTGCTAAGAAATTAGATTTTGCGAATGTGGGACCCATGGTTTGTTGACCCAACAGTTCAAATGATGGTCCTCACCTTGGAGTCCAAGGTTTAAAGTAGTGCCTGATATGTGCTGCATTGCCCATGAATGATATGGCTATATCGGCCTGAAATAGCTGATATAGGGCGATACAACCACGTATTGGTATTGAATGATACAATACACCAAAACTGATGTTTTATCTATCCCAGATTGAAATATTATAACCTCTAATATTCGGCCTTTCCTCCATTGAATGTGAACGTTTGCTTTTTTTTTTTTCTCAAATTTGTATTTGTAGGATAATATTGGAGGGTACGTGATTTTCAGATTTATAGTATCTCCCATCCATGGTGATGCCCATGTCAATGGATTTGATTATCTAACCATTAGCTGGATGAAATCCAACTCATCAGCGTGGCCCTGTAATACTGTTATACCATGAAAGAGTAATACTTGCACTTGGGGTTTTGAACAGATACCGAATGAATTGCTGAAATGGCATGGTTTTGAGAACAATATCCATAGTCATTGACACTTCTTGAGGCTGGCATGCACCCCTTTTTCTACTTTTGTTAGTAGAATGACTGGTTGCTACCTTTCCACAAAAGGAAAAAAAGTGGTTCTTGCTATTGTTATAACACCAAAGGTGGGTAATTGCATTTACATTTGAGAAGTAGAGATTTCCTAAGCGCACATGGGAGCTCGTGTACATGCTGCCACATGTACCTGCTTGGCCAACTGTGCAATATCCAACCTGTCTATCAGGTGGGTGTGACCATGCAGCTGTTCTCAGTAAAACTTGTATGGTCCATTAATCAGGTGGATATGACTGTGTAGATGTTGTCACTCAAAAATAAATCTTGTGCATTATTAATCAGATGGGTGACAATGTTAGAAACAATTCGATAGGTAAAAAAATTTCAGCCAACTTTTTCAGCCATTCATTCGTTTGTAAACTGTGGCCCACTTGATGAGTGAACCCACCTGATCTTTGTGTGAGAGCATCTGCATATAATAAATGGGCTGGCTCTCATACCAACGTGCCATGCTAGAACGTGTGGCATGCACATGAACTGCCTACAAGGCTTATCAAAGCTCTGAGAAGTATATATGTGTCGAATCATATTTCATCAATTTTGTAAAACAAAAATTGTTAAATATTAGGGGTGGCAATGGGCCAGGCTAAAGGCAGGGCCGAGGTCGGCCCTAGCCCAGCCCTAGAGCCCTAAAGCTCTGGCCCCTAGCCCTAGCCTTTAATGGACTAAAGAGGCCTTGACCTTGTTCCTCGCCCTAGAGGGCCCGGCTAGGCTGGTATAGTGCCAGGGCTGGGCCAGGCCGACCATGTTAAGTTAAAGATAAGTTACATATATGCTATGTGTACAACTGGCGAGTGTTTGTGAACTATCATACTCTTCTAGAGAATCAAAATTTTTTTGTGAAATAATATCATTCATCAACCAAGTGTATGCCTCACACTATTATCCACAATATTCATGGACTTGAATGAGTGCATCAATATATGTTTCACCATATGAAGTGGGCACTTACAAGTGGTGGTCCACATTTATCATGGGCTCAAACTGGATTGGCTCAGGTCATCTGATGAAGGTATCTTCCACCCACCATGGGGTGACCATATGAATGATTTGAATTACCAAAAGGTTTGCCTATGTAAGTTTTACTGGGCCAGGCAAAAGCTTGATGAAGAGTTGTATATCTTTGATTATTATGGGAAATCAGGGACACCGAAGTCGATGACGAAAACACAATCTCAATATTTTCAATCAAATGCATGAAGAGATTCTCAATTTCAGGTATCTAACAGTTTTGTTTCCTTATTGTGCAGAGGAGACTAATTAGAGGCCAATTCGTCTGTCATGAAAGTCACAGCCCTTACAAAAGTGTTGAAGAACTTTGGGATGGTGAGATCTGAGAAGCAGGCTTGTTGCATGGTCGAGTTCTTGCAACCATTCATCAGAAATTCAAAATGGCCAAGTTCTTGCAACTATACATCAGAAAATATCTCCATCGTTAATTATTATTATTATTATTTTATTACATTACAAGTACTGAATTTGTGTTTCTTTGAAATCCAATTAAAACCCGAAGTTTACTGTCTTGTCTTTGGTTCCTTTAATCTCCAAACTAAGGGGAAATATTTGGTAGGAAAGGATATACCATTGTTTGATAATGTGGTTGGGAAAGATGAGATTTGAGTGGTGGGGATGAAAAGGTTGAAATACAAGTATTCTCCTTTAGACTCCGGGCCAGCTTATGGCCATAACTATGGGAGATTTAAGAAAGTAATCTTGTTATTGAGGTCAGCCATGCTTTGGGGTTTGGTTGGTCTGAGCATAGAGGCCTGCAGAACGGCGGGCCGGGTTTTTAGGCAGGATAACTATTTCGGCCTTGCTTGGATCTGCTGAAAGGCCCAAGGGTCAGCTTAGCCCAGCATTTTGCATTGTGAGCCTTGTCTGGCTCTCTCTCTCTCTCTCTCTCTCTCTCTCTCATGTGGATTGCATGCAACTTGGATTTGTGTCATGTGCGCATTTCAAAGGTGTGACTAAAGGTAAAGATTTCTCTACAGAAAATGGTATTTTTGCCTCTTTTAATATAGGTTTAAGATGTGACACACGCATATGGAGCAGGTCCGACCCTGTTGTGTACAATCCATATCCTCTATCATGTAGACAGGGCTTTTTAATTTTCAAAACCAGGGCCATGTGACGGCCTGATGTGCAGGATATCTGTCCTCTACATAAGGTTAGATACACCATCTGGATATCTGGCTCAACCATCATGCTGGTCAACTGATGAGGTATCTGCCACTACACACAGAATGGACGGTCGAGAATGAAAGTTTGATGTTGGCTGACAATCTCTGTGCATGCATGGCCTGGCTGATGAGTGAACTGGTCTGACTTTTGGCCAGATGATCTGCAGTGGGACCTATTCTATTCAAGTATCAGATGCCTCACACACGTGACCGGCCCAACCTCCCCTAGTCATGGATATTTGAAGATGCCATGGGAAAACTGAACCCAAACCATGGTAAGAAAGATTGGTTTCAACAGTCCTGGAAAACTTCCATTTCCCATTCCTGCACGAGGACCAGTTTAATAGCCTGCAGGACCACCAAACCAGAAATTATGGGTGCAACTTGGGCTAGTTGAGTCGGACTAAGGTTCAACATGAGCCCGACCCAAACCCGGATTCCTCTATACTCAACCCTAACCTGACTAGAATTTGCTCAACCAGCACACTACCCAACCTGACCCGACCCAAACTTGGGGGTTTGATCTTTGCAGCCCTACTAGACATTGCAGTCTGCGAGACCACCTTGGTGATCAGTCCCATTCATTTGGTGATCCCAGCGGTGGATGGTGCACAGTACAGTCCAGTAGGACCAGCCATATCATTATGATGAATCCATGGTGGGATCTCAATCTAAACACATTCCACATAGATTTCCATTCAGTTTCAGGTTTGTCTTATCCTGTCCCACTATCAATGATGCACATCAGGCCATTCTGGAAACACCGGACAGTCGTGATCTCTGCCGAATCAGATGCTGATCTTGACAAATAGATGGACATTTCAACAAATTCAACGCAGAAATAAGATGCTGATCTTGACTAATTGATGGGCATTTCAACAAATTCAACACTTGGATTGGTAATAATCACCTCTATCAAAATTTCATATATGTTTATTATCAGAAACATCATCCCTCTCTCACTGAAATACATCATATCCGCTGTTTATGAAATATTTTTGTGTGCACAGTATGGGAGAAGCCTTGCGCCTTTTTGAGATATATATAGGCGACGGTATAGTACTCTGATTACAAAATTTTACTAAAGGTAATCAAGAAATCTATTGAGGAAGAATTACAACACTGTCCATAGAACAGCATGAAATTATTCTAACGAGGCTTGCCATTCGGTAGACCGTGATGTTGTGAGTCTTGTGACTTCAGATGGAGGTTCCTGTGTGTATAAACCACCCCTTTATCGCCATTGACCACCTGCCCGCTTCCTCTCAGTATCCTGCATTTTGGAAACAAAAACAGCCGGGATTGGTTGCTCGGGTCAAACGTGTAAAGATATTCTGACAGAGAATTCAGGACCCTCTTCCCACATGTGCAAGTGTTGGATTAAGATATAGGTTTTGTTGTCCAAATCGGTTGTTGGTGACTCAGGTTATATCACTGGCACAAGTACAGTGTGGATGAGCCACACCAAACCGGTCTGGAAATTTTAGTGTAAATGAATGTTGTGCAAGCATGACCGACATGGACAAGCAACACAGCGAGTCAGGATGAGTCTGCTTTCGATATCGCCAATGTGGATGAGTCTCGCTGTATGTATTGCTGATATGGACAAGTGATGACGTGTGACTCAGCTGATTGGAATGAATCCCAACGGACTCATCCATTTTGGACTTACGACCTGACTGGCTTTCTAATTGGGCCCTGAATCTTCCCTTCTAGGGCTGTTGTTGCGTCAACTCAATATCGAATAGTATCTTGGATCATGAGTGTGAGAGATCATACTATTATACTGTCCATAAGCTCAATAGAACCTTTGACAAGAATGTTAGACCTTAGGATATAGCAAAGCTTGGAAAACATTACAACAAGTGAATTCTCCTCCTTCCAAGGTCTTCCCCAGAGAGCACCCTCTCACAACAATCACCTTGAATCCCAACTCTCATTAGTGATTGACCTTTTCTTTTTCTTTTTTTTTTCTTTTTTCTTTTTCCATTTTCCATTTCATTAGTGATTGACCTACACCTCTGCAAATTGTTTCCAAATTCAAGATGGATTTCCAAATAAAAGATCCATTTCTCCTCATCGCCATACAATGAGCCCAACCCCTCTCCATATTCCCATATTTCAAGCAATCACCTTTCTCCAAAGTGCCTCTTATTCTTTGCCAAATCTCCACCACCTTTTTGAAGTAGGATTTCTAGAGGATTTAAAAGAACATGGACCCCAAGAAAATATCATAAAGTTGCGGGTCATATCATGGGAAGCCGCATTTGGAAATTTCTTATGTGGCGTTTTAAGAACGTTTTGCCCATAAAACAACGTGAACCTTAGCTGTATGAAGCTGGGGACAGCATTAGTTGCAATCCTCTAGAAATCCAAAATTAAAGGCCTTTCGTCCAAACTAGACATTAGAAAGTATTGTAAACATTGGGGGAGTTACTTTTGTAAACATGATTAGGTTCAATTTCAAATTGTAAACCCATCACCATCAAAGGTGTAGTGTTGGATGTTCTGGAGTTTGTAACATACCATCGTGTTGTTAGAAGTCCTTCAACTCCAACTGGACCACGAGCATGAATCCTACTAGTACTTATCCCAACCTGTTATGTCATTAAACAGTCCGGAAACTCAGAAGTGCCAACAAATTGACAATGTCCATGCTCAACACCAGAACTTATTAGAATGGATTGTACCTCTGCACCGAGTCCAAAACGAGCTCCATCACAAAAACGCGTACTTGCATTGTGAAAGACGGCAGCACTGCCAACAAGGATGAAATGGCAAACATAAAATCATCTTCACATGTAAAGGAGTGGAGGCCGAATTTTGGGGATAACCCTGTTAAAAACTAAGGCTTCATTTGGCTTTTTAATTTGATGAAGACTAATAGACCAAAGTGGAGATGGGCACTAACCCCAAACTCGCAATTGCTATTATTTGAAGTCCAAGTCAAAAGACATGGAATTGCAATTAGGGGTTTGGTTATCATGATGAATTAAATGGTGCTATACACCCTCTAAGGTCATTTCCTCTATTATGAACCAAGCAACAACCAATTCAGTTCAAGAGAGCATCCAAAGGCAGAAAACAAACACTCACTTTCACCAAGAGGATATGGAAAAAAAGGTCATGTTTCCAAATATTCAGGATGAGAAAAGTAGTCAAATTGAAGTCACTTCTCTTTCAATTCTGACTTGAAAGCAATGTGATTGCAATTTGGATCCCAGACCCTTGTTATGAATGCTAAGGAAACTTAAATTTGGTTAACTTCCATTTTATTAGACAAAAAATGCAATTCAATCCAATAGTGCCTTGAAAAGTGTTTCAAGAAAAATCTAGCTAAAATGCAGGAAACTGTTTCAAGAAAAATCTAGCTAAAACTCAAGAAACACAAGGACTAAAGATGCAACAAACTTCTTCTGATCAACTTTCCAGCATTACATACAAATGGCCATCTATCTGGTATTGACAAAGGTAATTTGAAGACTAAAATATTTATGGTACTTTCTCCACAGTCAATTGTTTTTAAGCATTTAAAAAATAATAATCAAGTATTGGTTGTTTTCATTTTTTCTGAGGTCAAAATTTGAGGCTGAGAATGATTTCTTCATTTTCTGTTTGAAGATTTGGAGAGATTTTCTTGGTTGTTTCGGTGTGTGTTGGGTGATGCCTGGTTCAGTGGCACTCCTGATTGATGCTGGAATAACTGCACTTTTAAAACAAATCTGAGTCAAGGGGGTCACTTTCTCTTCAGGCTAAAGGAAGTGTTATCTCCTGGGCCAAGGTGCTCAACTTACGTAAGAGAGAGGACCTCGTGAGTGACAAATCCATGTAGTGTAAGAACAGAAGCCTAGGTTCTCCTGAAACCTCTTTACACTAAAGCACATGTGCTTTGTCCAAAAAGTATACACATTGAGATTTCAAAAAGATAATGACGAAAGCCTAGGTACTCACTGAAAAGCAAACCGCCTATTAGTTTTGTCTGAATGAATCCCTTACAACTCATGAGATGACTAATTAGCCTAAACCTTTGAGTGAAGCACTATGGCATGCTACTCTAGTAAGCTATGCATATATTCGGCTCGCTTATGTTTCTAAGACCTGACAGAGTCCTTGGTTCTCTTGCTGGGTGACTACATGAGGAAGAATGGCACTTGCAGGTCTGTCAGAGGACGGACTAGGTCACTTGTAGGTGGAGTGCTACTCAAATTCCTTAGTTTGCTTGATTGGGTTTCCTTGTAATTTTGCCAGTGTAGGGTGGGTTCCTCACCATCCCTCCCCCTTCCTTTTCTTTGGTTTGTATCATCTTTTAAATAACTGGAAAATGTTGATTTCGATTTAGCAGGTTCAGTCAGATTTCGTCAAGTCAAGACATAAAAAGAGGTAGAGACAGTAATGAGCACAGAGGAAATACTAAAGCAAGACAGTCAGTAATAACCCATATGCAGTTATGCACAGACAAACAGGACTCTGCTGTTTCCTGCATAGATAGAACATACTTCCAGGCAATTCCAAGTGTCATAATGAAGTGAATCACATAGGATTAGTACTCATAATAGACAATGAATGATCACATAGGATTAGAACTACTCATAATAGACAATGAATGATCACATAGGATTAGAAGTAATCATAATAGACAATGAATGATCACCCTCCAACCAAGCCATGCATAATGTGGACCCACCACGAACATCATTTCGCATGAAAGTCAGACATCCCACTCATCAAGCGTGTCAACTGTACGATAACAATCAGACTTGCTGAGTTTCTGATTCCAATGTAATAATGTTGCCAACTTCATGAGTGTACCAGCTTTTTTTTTTTTTTTCACCAGGTGATCTTCATGGTAGGGGGCCATTGTATGCATTCTCACACTGTAACAGGTTGTAAGTGATCATCTCACATTAATAGAAATATCCGTAACTAAGAATAAAATGGAAAAGCACATGTCATAACAAAAGATGCATGGTTCAAGAACAAAGGAAGTGCGTCTTTTATAATAGTATATGAATATGAAATAATAGCAGAAATGCATGCATACCTGTCAACCTGACGAAGGAAGACTTCTGCAACTACAGGATCTTCAGCAATTATGCAATCGGTGTGTGCACTGAAAAAGCATCAGGGTACCATAATTAGATCGGTTTATTGCCAAATCCAATATTTACAAATTTAAAATTTTTTATACAGTGAAACAGTGAAAGAAGCTTCTTCATATCTCTCAAATGGAAGTTGAAAATATTTCACCGTCCAAACAATATCACAATTGGGGGTTGAGGTGTTATGAGATGGTAGAACATGCCTTCCATGGCAATGTATATGAGCAATCGCAGAATGTACATCATCCACAATTTCAACTGCACAAGACATTGAATTGTATTCATGATGAAATGATCGTGCCCCTGGAATATCCAATGCAGCAGTTGCTCTTGGTCCGCCATATAAGGTAACGCCTGGAAACAGACACAGGAGCTGGTAAAACAATCATTCTACATGCAATGGTGTGCTAAAATAACTTTGATATTAATTAACTGACAAAATGTGTTCAAAACTCTAGAATATTGCAGTAAGACACGCATCAAAAGCTACAGAATACAGCATACTGGATTTTCTTTTTAATCTGACAGTACAAAACCATTCACAATTTGCCAACTTGCATCCAGCTTCAATGGTTTTAGAATTTGTTTCTCCGAGAGATTGTAAACCTAGCCTAAAGACAATAACAGAATGGAATAAAGAGCAGTTCTGTGATAAAGAAGTTTGCTTTCACCTAGGCACTGGCTGATCATAACGAAATTCTGCACCCAAAATTGGGCAAAGCAAGATTTGCCCAACACGCTTCTGCTTTTGATTCTTTCTATAACTCCAGAAAACCCACTAGAATTGAAACAGAGGTGTTTGAGTTACAGCGGGCAAGATTATACAAATTTTCAGTGGTTCCTAAAAGTGCCACATTTAATTGGAAGATGCAAGAATACAAAGGTTACTGTTTTCTTTAAAGATCACGAGTGGTTGTGGAAATGTTTACAGAACACCATTTGGTGTAAGAAAGTTGGACTACAGAACTGTATTGGTACATTCTTGTCAGCAACTGTTGGGAACAGCAGGATCCGACATTTTTCCTTATTTCCCATATTTATCCAACCTCACTGTTTATCAGATATAAATTCATAACCCTATCTATCACTGTCAATTGCATATCACTCTGTTTATTTTCTTCAAGAGATATCAGATACACCTTCAAACTTCTTCTTTGAGGGCTTTATAGAGTTCCACTAAGCATGAAGCGAAGTGGCAACCAACTCGGTTGCAGGAGTGTTTCAGAATGTTAGCAAGTATAAACAGCTAGGAAGCAGGAGTCAGAATGCAAGTCCGAAGCGCAATTAAAAGCATTTAAAGAACCTAGTTAGAAGGATCCTACAAACTTCAGTTTTTGGAAGCTCTTACGTGTCTCTACTCCAAGCACCAATGTTCCTTAACATTATACTAACTGACTAGAGAACATCTTAAATTAGCAGCCATCCAAGGCTGTAATATTTATCTTCACAGTAATTTGTTTCACTTAAATGTGATGGTTATGTGCTTGTTAAAAATATAAGGATATGTTTCCTATCAATTTCCACTAGGCACTAGAGATTTCAACACTTCGACACTTGATATCCATATCCCTCTTTCCATTGAAAATTTTTATTTGAGATTTGCTTAAACAAACCATTCCCAATAAGAACACAATCAACTTTATTGGTAAGAAAATAGGATACCATTGATTACCTAACAGAAATTCTTTTAACGAGCGCCAGAAAGAAATGCCAGTCAAAAGTTTGAATACTTCCTAGTGATGGAAGGCAGCTGTAAATACATATTTCCTTTCCATGAATTAAATTTTTAAGTTTAAAATTAATCTCAGGCCCGCGAAGTAGTAATTTTGAAACAGAAAGGCGCACCTTGATTTTTGAGTTCCAAAGTAAGCTCATTAAGCTCACCATTCTTTAACAAATTCTCATGTACTAGAAGTGTTTCCTGAGAACAACGAGTTGAATGAAACTCAGCAGCCATGGTATGCCAGGAATGAGCTCAGTTATGAGAAATTTACAGTATACGTTCACAATTAATGTAAAGCTAGATTTGTAACAATGCAATCATACGAAAGCCAGGACGACCAAGCATGCAACTGTCATTCTTAAAGAAAGTAAATAGGAATTATTACCATAGCATTACAGGCTGCAGGATAATCTATCTTTGCGTCCAAAACAATGCGCTTTGCCTTGTCCATATTAGCCGACTTATCAATGTAAATATGGCAAATTCCATCTGTTCAGAAGACATGGCAACTTTACTGCAAGTCCAATTCATGGCAAAAAGTATAGCTCCACAAGATCGAAGATTCTATGGTACAATATAACATACCAGCAGTTGGAGATTCTTATTTAAAAAAAAATCTTACCAGCATGACCAAGAACAGGAATTTTTGTCAACTCCTTAATCTGAGAAACAAGCTTATTACTGCCTCTTGGAATCACAAGATCTATCACATCATCAAGCTGGAGCAGATTAAAAGAATTTAGTGAAGAACCAAGGTGTTAGAAAATGACAGCAACTTCTGGTGTCCTCTAATTTCATTGCTCACCTTGAGTAGATAAGGAATCTCCTCTCTTGAAGTCACTAGTCCAATAAGATTTTTACCCACTTTATCTGGGATGGCTTCAGTGATGACCTAAAGAAAAGGAAAAAAAAAAAGTTTTTTTGGAAAGACGATAATCCTATAGAAGGATACTAGGTTTCAACAAACGAACCTTGTGCAAGATTGCATTAGATCGCATGGCTTCTTTTCCTCCTTTCAGGAGAAGCCCGTTCCCACTCCGAATTGCTAATGAAGCTATCTATTCCGTGCCAAAAAAAAAAAAAAAGAAGAAGACGCAAAGATGAATTAGACTTAAAATAGAGCTATAAGAAAAGCATAATTCATCAAATGGTCGTACACTATTAATCTCCAGCCTAAAGTTAAACTATCCCTTCCTCCCTCTCTCCTCCATTTGAAAACAGAACACAAAAACATTGAATGAAACAAAATATCAAACTTCAAGCATCAATCTAAGGACATGCATATTTGGTAAATATATGATCCACATCTATAGACAATGTAATGGGCACTGACAAAGTCGTGGAAGATAATGAGATATCACTGATAAACCTAGATGAATAAGGGCACTGATACAGGATACATGATTTAATGCTAGCATGCAACGTGGAGATTACGAAAGAGTCCATAAATTAATTCAATTAACAAAAGATGTTAACCTACCAATTAATTAAGAGTAAAAATAGGAAATAAAATCTAATTTAATCTAAATCACATGCCTGCATGCTAAGAAATCATATAAATCAATTAAAACTAGGACCGATGGAAGGATAAAACTTTCAATTTAGCGTAGGCACGTTCTACACTCAATGGACAAATTTGAATGTTTTATGATTAGGGTTAGGAAAGGGGAAATTTTGAAATTAGAAAAATTAGGGTTTTTAGAAATTTGGAAAAATAGGAAATTGAAGATCTAGGGTTTAGAAGGTTGTAATGGAAGGGAAAAGAGGAAGACAAGAGAAGAAGAGAATACCTTTCGAAGATGAGAGAGGAAGGATGTAAGACGAAGAATACTTTTTGAATAAGAGAGCGGAATGATGTACCTTGGAATCCACCACCAAACAAGTTTCTACCCTTCCACAATTTAATTGGAAGGGAGAGTTTTTTTTAAAAAAAATAAAAATAAAAAACTCTATAAAATAAGGAGGAAAATTCCTTCACACAAGAGAGCTCCACTCTTCTTTTTTTTCTTCTCAATAGGGTTGGAACTCCACCCCCTTGTGCTTTTATAATTAAAAATTTGGAATTAAATCCAGCATAATTACAACTATGCCACTCATTTAAGTAAAGTGGCCCATTCTCCTAAATAAGAAAACTAAAACATATACTATCAATCTCAACCATTAAATAACTCCTAAAAATAACAAAAAACATAAAGAAAGCAAGATCAGAGTCCATAGGGCCCAAATCTAAAAGATCTGGTGGCCCGATGGCCTAATCTACAAGATCCAATGGTCGGATCGACACGAAATAGAAATACTATGACTAAAATTATCTCTTGAGCAGCCCACATGCATCATCCTAAGGTGGGGTCTTCCTGATGCACGTTCAATGCATGTGGGGTCTTCAAAATGGCCCAACGGGCCTCATCTGGAACTCGTCTCCCATCCACAAAGAAAGCTGCACCGATGTGGGTGGTCGTCTCCATCTCTGGTACACTCGAGTAGGTCCTCTGATGTTCCCATCAGGCACTCAAGCATATAATTGTATGCATGCATAGAAGAGAGGAAGAGATTGGAGGAAGAAGATGAAAGAAATGGAAGAGAGAGAGAGAGAGAGAGAGAGAGAGAGAGAGAGAGAGAGAGAGAGAGAGAGAGAGAGGTTTGGAGAAAACGTGTGTTAGGGCTCCCAACCCCACACACCTTTTTATTATAATACTTGAGTTACAATAAAGTGCTCTGCAGGAGCACCAAACACTCTGTGAACATGCACACACAAAAGGACACATAAAAATAAAAAATAAAAACCTTATAAAAGTACATCTATAACTCTCTATATGCATCTAAAAGGAATTCTGTCTTCTCCAAGTGCACTATAAAACAGGATGGAATATGCAGTCATCCACTAGACCAAAACCCAGTCATTACCATCGACCTTCCAAGCAAATTAGGCAGTTTGAAGGACTAAAAGAGCAGGTCCCTGAAAGAACAGCAAGAAGGTATTGGACCAAAGTTACTAGAAGTGACAACAGTTCGGCAGCAAACTGCAGGCTCACACTTCTCACAATTGGATTGCAGTTGTTGACACTGAACCAATCTAGGACAGTGGCATGCAATTACTTGGGGGATTTTTATTTTTATTTTTCAATGATCACTAATAATTTTTTTCACCCAGAAAAGATTACAAAAGAAATCAGGACGTAATCCTCATCACCTACCAACCAAGACAAAAAAACAACCCGACAAGTGCAGAAAAAGAGATAAATCCCAGGACAGAAGACTGTCACGAAGCGGACCAAAAAACTTGGGGGGAAATTTTGTACACCTACAGTCCAACACACAAGATAATTGACACAATTCTTCATAAATATGAGCACCAAACATGGAAATGGTTTGCAAGATGTTAGAAAGTACCTGCACCTATTAAATAAAATAAAGATATAAGATACAATTATGATAATCAAGCCAATAGCCCTCTAGTTCCTCAAGTTGCAGCAAAAAAAAAAAAAAGAAAAAAAAAAAGAGTCTAATATCCCAACTGAAAATCCAAGGTGGAACCCAGCCCACGGGCTTTTGAAGATCCATATGTTTAGGGTGTTCTGGTGTGCGCTAGATAGGTGTTATGCCACCTTTATCTAAAAAATCTATTTTTAACTTTTGCAACTTCTGGAGGTCTCCTCTGACCTCTTCTCTATTGAAACAACTCGCTAACAACCCAAATGATGAGTTTGTTATTGAGATATGATCTTCAATTCCCTCTTTCATCTTGTATTCTCTTTCAATATCCATCAGCCAAGATTCTTCTATGTCAACCATTGAACATAATAGCTATCACATGTTCACAACTATGACAATCAAAGGTCCAAGTCTGACTCCACCATAAAAATGCTACCAATCATATGCTAGTCGATATTCAGGCTCCTCACTTATGGATAGTCAGGTTATCATGCGATAAAGACCCATAAGTTAGGGGAAAAAAAAATCAGATAACAACATATTTTTGAAAATCTTTCTTATAACATTCAAGCTCTAGAAATCTTTTTTGAAGCACTAGAATTTTAGGTTGCATACTTATTAAATGGAAATAAGTATACAAATTGTGCTTCCTTGGCACACTTCTAAAAATGGATTTTCTCTGCATTTGAAACTTCATGTTCCCTCCTCTCATGCTTTCTTTCCCACTCCTGACCCTTCTCCTGTTCCTAGTCTGACTCTTGCTTTTGGAGACCATCTGTCGACTCTCTAACAAATTGGAAAAAGTAGGTGTTCTAACAAATCCAAATTGTTTATGATAAACCTTATTGATAGATGCAGTACAAAAAAAAAAAAAAGAGGCAATATTACTTTTCTTTTTAAAAACCTAGATGTTGTCAAGAACATAAAAGAGTCAATAGTCTTCCAAAAAAATGAACAAGTCAAGATCCTGGTTCACAATTATTCACTGCGCATGTCTGAACTCTTATTCAACCTACAAGTTATAATAAGCACAGAGCATGCCAAAAGATAAATAATAAATGTTTTTAGAAGGAAAGACAAACAATGAAAAGCTCAACTGGGAGCATATGGAAGAATTTTTGGGAGAGAGTGGGATTCTTATAGTGCTCAACTATTGAAAACAAGTCATATCGTCATACCTGAACAAGTGCATCAGGTCGAGACTCAAAAACAATCAGGAGAACGCCCAAGGGACATGATGTCTTATCTAATACGAGCCCATCTGCAATCTGGATACAAAGCTATACTTGAGAATTTTAAAGAGAACAGCAGCCAGTGCAAAAAAGAAGAAGGATATGAGCTAATCTAGATTATAACCATTCTGCAGTTTCTAAAGTAACCTCACTCTAGAAGAATGCCAATCAAGAGACGCAAAACTTATAACATTGGGAAGGAAAGATTAAACAAACCATTCCCCTTACCTCTGTTCTCTTCAAAACATAACCAATCAGCTCTTCCATGTCTGTAAGTACACGGATGGATTTTGATAGACTTGAGATCTGCAGAAGAATAAACTTATATAGATTGGACTCAATGAAAAGAATACAATCCTTTAAAAAGCCAAATGACTAGGAAAGCTTTCAAGAAACAAAGAGAATATTACCATTCTAGTACAACATCCACACTGAACAAATTTGAAAATTAGAATATTAAAATTTTTCAATGTTGAAAGCCTAACATGAGTAATAGGATCCAAAATATAAAAGTCATCCATTGGATGAACTTCAGTAATTCAGATATGCCTTGCCTTTCCTGGCTTCAGAGTCAAGCGTGATAGTAATGATTTGTCATATCCAGCCTGCTGTGCAGCTGCAACATCGGCTTCATTCTCAACAGTGATCAACTTCTCATTTGCATCCAGGGCATCAGCAATGTCCAGTAAAAATTTTCTTCGGTCTGGCGAAGATAGGCCCTGCAATGAAAAAAAATTGCATATTTCACACTCAGACAATGAGAATCACTTTCTCCAAGAACAAAAAAAAGACAGCATGCTTTATACATTTAGGAGTTAAAAGAAGGGACATTCTTAAACTTTAAAGAGTTACACATGTAACAGCTGCCAAAAAATGCAGAAAAAGAAAGGGGAAATTTTCAAACACAAGAATGCGACCCTTGTCATCAAGGGAAATAATGTGACGTTACCTGAAGTCGCCTTGAACATTCCCTTGCTGCAACTGCCATCTCCCGGGCGCCAACTTGTTTACGTGGACACCCTAAAATTGCATGCTGATGAAAGAGAGTGCCGACACGTTCTCCTTGAATTACTTTTATGATGTTATCAGTACCAAAACCACTTCAAAAGAGATGGAAAATGAAATAGAGTTCAGCCAGGTAAATGACAAAATACAACAGTAGCTGAGAACTTCAGTTTGCTGCCTAATGTAGGTAAGTGAAGCATTTGACTAGAGATTGATTCGATGCTAACGTTTCAACTTGACATTTTCTTTCTGCTGTTTTTTACCAAATGTCCCAGATTAGTTGATTCCTTGGAAGTTTCCTTTTTCTGATTGATTAAAAAATTTGAAACACAGCTATATAATTAAAATTTAAAATCGATTGCAAATCCCAACTTCAATATTGTTCTGTATTTGTAATTAAGACTAAGCAGATACAATTTGCTATGTGAATTAATTGAGCTTAAATGAAGCATTTGATTTGAAACCAATTCCATGTTAATGTTTCAACTTGACATTTTCTTTCTAACATTTTTACCAAATGTTCCAAATAGTTGGTGCTTTGGAAGGACTTGTACACCAATAAGTAAAGCAAACATTCCTGTTTCTGATCGATCAAAAATTTGAAACCCTACTGTATAAATAATCTTTAAAACAGGCTGCAAATCCAACCTACCAATGTTGTGCTGTATTTATAATTAAGATTAAGCAGATAAAATTTTCTATGTAAATCTGTTGATCTCTCTCCCTATTGACAAGCAATTTGATTAAGGACATTGCTAACCCAAAGAGTTAGACAAATGCTATATGATCATGAAGCCAATTGACGACATCGTGGAATTTTAAAAATGATCATATAAACATTATCAACTTGAGGTTTGTTGCTACTATGAATATAGTTGAATTAAAGGAATATCAAAAGCTAAAAGCTTAAGCGCACATCTAAAGTACCGAAAAGGATACTGTCATATATTGAAAAGAATAAAATGTAGAGAAGTACCTGGTAATAACAACAGGGGTCCCAGAACTGGCTGCACAAACAGCAGCTTTTACTTTAGCAGTCATACCCCCTCTTCCTACCCTCGATTTGTCTCCAAATGTTATCGTCCCTTGATGTGTCTCTTTTACATATGTATATATAAGCTTTGAATGAGCTTCACTAGGAGGAGCACTATATAGGCCAGCCACATCACTCAACAGAACAAGAAGATCCGCTTTTAATTCCAAAGCCAATAGAGCTGCTAAACTGTCATTATCCCAAAAGATACCAGAAGAATCCTGCACCAAATTCTCATCATGAGAGAAATCATGAGATGAAAATAATTTTAATTGAAGAGAAAACATGGTTTTTATAAAGATATTATAATGCTCGTTATAATAGCATTACAATGCTCTCTGGGGCACGTCTATTATGTCATGGGGGTGCAGTAACGGTCTACATTGTAGCAAGTTATGGCCGCTGAAACGCTGACATAAAAAGTTATATTGGCAGTTATTCTGGTAGTTTAGGCCTTTTCTTTGCAGAAAATTGCAATTTTTTTCCAATATAGATTACATAACCAGTTCAGGCAAGACTAAAACCTCACGTCAGCAGCACTCAAGCCTGGGTTCCCATCCAGTTGGGGTGTGCACTAACTAACCAGCTCAACTAACAAGCTGGAAGCTCTTTTAATTTCATTTATTTATTTCTTTACAGTTTTATATTTCTAATTATTAAATTACATAATTAACTAAGCTTAATTTAAATAATATTGGGATTTAATAGTAAACTAAATACTAATTATTATTAAAGTATGATATACTTTTCTACCATTCAAAAAATCTCACGGTATCACACACACACACATCTCAACAACAACAACATTATCGTCGTCTAAAGCCTTATCCCAATTGCTTGGGATCGACTGCACAAAGGCAAGAAGAAGAAGAAGAAGAAGAAAAAAAACAACCGGGCTGCCAGAAGTTAGCCAAAGACACCACCCCCCCTAATCAGGGAGCCCACTCCCGATATACAATAAGGCCCTATAATAGAAGCAGGAAAGACCCATAGCAATTTCTGAAGCAATGATTGGTCCTCTTCCTGGAATGCCTTCGTGCCAACAGAAGAGCAGCCCCTCCACTGTACCTAGCATCACCCAAGGAATTTTAAAGACATGCAAAATGCCATCCCACAAACCTCTAGCAAAAGAGCAGAGAATGAAAAGATGCTTCACCAATTCCTCATCGTTCATGTGGAGAGGGCAAACATTAGGGAGAACCATAGCCCGCTTACATATGTTATCAATGGCAAGCACTCTTAACTTCCTATGAGCCAAGCGAAGGCCGCTACCTTTGGCGGACCTCTATAAAACCAGAATGGACCTGTATGGCAGCACTTCACCTCGATTGATATCCAGGAGATGACACTATAAAATTATTTCACAGAGAAATTGCCCAATTTGTCTTTCAACCAAATCAAAGAATCCTTAAGACCAGGCATGGCAAGATTCCTTGGAGGCGATCTAAGAGACACAACAGCTCATCCACCTCTGCATCGGAAAAATTATATTTATATATATATAATACAATTTTCAAAAAACAATGGTGGGGAATCTTTAATGGCTGATATTTCAGTTCATAATGCCCAATATGTAATAAAACATATATCTTTAGGTAATAAAATAAACATCGTATCATTTATAATGGCTTATATAACAGCACATAACGAATTCAGCCCCTGGCTATTATAGCACATTACCGGTACTTCAGACCTTGGACAGAAGGAACAGAAGGATTGGAAGCCACACAGTGCAGTACATTTTTTGAGTTCTATGAACTACCTAAGGGTGTAAACATTCCAGACTGGGATGTGCCAAGGTCTCTCCAAGTTTGGCCCAGCTTGCTAGCAAAGTGCCCACACCGACAATGCCAACTAAACTGAGGAGAACTATATTGCCATGTTGGGGCCTTTATGCATATCCAAACCCAAGCTCGGCCTATTAGTCAATGAGCCACGAAAGTCATACCCAAGCACAGACTATAAATCTTTAGCCCCAGCATATTATATCCAGCCCAAAGTGTGCTATTACTGTCCGAATACAGGTCAGCCAGTACATGATAAAAGAACTAAAGGTAAGCAAGGTGAAGGTGCCACTAAATGAGTCTCCAATGATGGTGTTTGTACTAGTACATGCTGCCAAAAAAAAAAAAACATTCATAAAAAAGCTACAATATCAAAGTTTATTCTTCTTTTGATCATTTTCTGCCATAACTTTTATCATGAATCCTGACAATAATGCCTCCGATGATTCAATAAGGGTCTTCCTGAGCCACCCCGGATAAATGGGAACAAAAAGAAGTGGAATGGGATTCATGCAGTTGACCCCAATAAATTGGGATAAGGCTTGGATGATGATGATGATGATGATGATGATGATGATGATGATGTGTGAAGGGTGTACTCTACAGCCATAAGAACATAAGAATTTGTGTGGTACGAAGTGTTTTACATGGAGATGTTCTTCAGTCTAAGCATTGGACGATTAGAGAAATTTTCTATTTATCAAGGGCATGATGAGATCGATTAGGACTCATCTGCTGATTTATGTAGCTTTGCATAAAAAGGCACCCACAAACTACAGAGTAACACTGTTGGCAGAGGGCAATCCAAAAACTGCATATAACTCTCTAGATATTCATTTATATAGACAAAGACTCCCCATCTACATCTGTTAGGATGTCCAATACATATGCAGATTACAAAGCATAATAAAGTAAGCAAAGGATATCAAAGTTTACCATGCTTCACGTGAGGCTTGGTTGGGGACCTTGGTGAGTTGGAATCGTTAAATCTAGTCATGACTTGGCATTGCTACAAACATGTTGACTCAGATAATTAGCATGCAATTCGAACACATGAGAGGCAGTGATTATAGCATTAGGTGATTATTATATGCTATAGCCTATAGAGCATGTAAAATATTATTTTGTAAGTTATTACCACATCACATCTGTTTGGCTCCATATATTGTCTGTGTTCATATAATATAGTTGACCAACATGTTTGTTTAGAGTTAGTAAAAATTATACAATGCATATTTGTGTATTAAATAGAATAAATAACATAAAATTTAGTATTTGTTCTTTCTAGATTTATATACGCAATTGTAATGTAATATATCGCAAAGCTTAAGCAATTCAAGCTGATATTGAGGTTTGGACAAAGTCTGTTCTGTGATTTAGCTTAGCCCATGTCCTTGTTGACTCAAACTTGATGACTTTGAGTTGCCTCACCCATGTATTTAAAAACCAGAGGATGCTAATGTATTACAGAGCATCATATGCTTCTTCACACAGAAGAACACAAGAAAATAAAAGGATAATGTGGCAAATGGATTCCTTAAAAAAATGGACCTCCAACTACAAGAAAAAAAATACATTCACATGTTCAAGCAAAAGGTAACATGGAAGACAGATACCTCGTATGGAGCTCGTCTGGTACTAATTGAATCATTCTCGTTAAAAATGGGAATAACCTTCAGATGTAACAATGAATTCACAGTTTCAGAAAGCTGCATGCGGAATTCTGGATCCTTAAAATCTCTATCGGTCACAAGAAGCTGTGACGATGACACATCCAACTGCATAAATAAATATTGGAGCTGATAAAAAAATCTGGAAGGCATTGGGAAATGTATAACTAAAATGTAAATGCAATGAAACTAGTAACCTAGTGCTGCAGCTAAACCAGGCAGAAGTTGAAAATATGCAGAGTAATGAGAATGTTTCGTATGCAACTTCGTTACATGTTAAAATTGCAATCAAAATGAAATAAATAGAACATTGGTTTTACACCTGACTAAACAAAACATCATAGAGTGCCATGAGGCCACTTTGTCCCACAGCTGCACAAGCCTTTCCATCAAGTTCTTCTTCTGGTTCTTGGAGATCCGCAAAGCTGCAAAAAAGGAAAATTACAAGCAAATCTCTATGCGAAAGAGCAAGGTTTACATGAATAAAGTTGTGTAACAAACTACAGATGTGGAAACTAAATTCATTTTCATTATCTTGCAGCAGTTAGTAAGAAGATGGACAAAGGGTAATTAAGAAAGGAAGAGAAAAATCAAGCACACCAAGCATGCCATCATAAAACACAACCATTCATTGTTATTACATCCACCATAGAACTTCCAACTGGTGCTCTAAGTGGATGGCGCCCTTCATTGCCTTTATAATTGATTTCTATTACAATGCACAATTGCACATACAGATATGTATACACACATACTTATGAATGCATATACATACATGGGGCGCACACAAATGGTAGTGGTGGTGCTGGACAACCGTGGGGCACATGTAATATGTGGTCGACATCCACCCTCTTGCTCACTCGGTTCCCTGCATGATATGATGACCAACAGGTGTGCACTCTCATGTTTGTTGTTGAACCAAAAAATCATGTCGATCTAAGACTCAGGTGGGCCACAGAACAGGGAACAGTTGGGAGGGGACACCACCCATTAAAATCTTCAAGATTGTTTGTGGGGCCCACTGTGGTGTGTATATGCCATTCAATCAATGGATCGCACAGGCCCCACCATGAAAAGGGACATTGTGAAAATCAGGCCATTTTAAAACTCAGGTGGGCCACACTAAAAGGTTTTAAGCAATGATTTTACACCATTCCCTATGGTGTGGCCCACCAACGTTTTGGATTCCACTGATTTCTAGCTTATAAGATGAACATGAGGGAACGCACACGATGAATGTAGTAGATTTCATAAACACATCATGGTGGGCCCATAAAAGTCAAGTACCACCACTATCACTGGTAGTACCAGTATCATGTGAGTGCGCCCACACACACACAAGTATGTATCTATATATGTATAGGACAGATACAAGATCAATCATCCTTTATGGTACAGAATGTTGGCTCAATAATTCAGGAGGGCAGAGAGATTGAGAAGGATGTCAATCATAGAATTAGAGTTGGGTGGAAGAAGTGGAGATGTTCTTTGGAGTTTTAAGTGATCACTGCATATACCAATGAAGCGGGAGGGGAAATTTCATAGGATAGCTATAGGACCAACTAATGCGGGGGCATTTTCACACCGGGCTCGAGTGGGGTCACCTGTGGGATGCAGGGGCACACTCGGGGTGGGCGGGGCCCACTGGGGAGATCTCGTGTTCGAGACTCCTCACCAGGGGTGATTAATGTGCATTTCACACCGGGCTCGAGTGGGGTAGCCTGTGGGATGCGGGGACACGCTCAGGGTGGGCGGCTCGTGTGAGGTGGTACCCATGTGATTTGGGGCCCACGTCTCGTGTTCAAGACTCCTCACCGGGAGGCTCGAGTGGGGTCACCTGTGGGATGAAGGGGCACACCTGGGGTGGGCGGGGCCTACGGGGGAGGTCTTGTGTTTGAGACTCCTCACCGGGGGTGATTAATGCGCATTTCACACCGGGCTCGAGTGGGATGCGGGGACACACTCGCTGAAATGAGGATGTTGAGAAGGATGAATGGCAAGACAATGACAGATAAAATTAGAAATGAATGAATCCAAGGGAACTTAGGAGTAGCACCAATAGGTAATAAGATAAGGGGAAGTAGACTTGGATGGTTTGGCCATGTGGAATAAGGACCAAGAATTGCACTAGTTAGGAGTGAGTTAGTTCAAGTAAAAGGCTCTAAAAGGGCAAGGACATGAGCAGAGGTAGTAAGAAAAGACTTGAGGACCCATGGTTTAATTGAGGATATGGCCTGTGATAGAATGGAATGGCGGAACAAGAATCATGTAGCTGATCCCAATTAATTGGGATAGGGCTTAGATGGTGATGATGATGATGATGATGATGATGATGTTTATCTACATATGCCGTACATGGTTAAAAGACTCGCTGACTGGAATAGACTTGTTTGCCCCTGAGTTGAGTTGGGATTGCCCAAGCAAGGGGTGACTTTGGGTATCAAACTGGTTTGAATACAACCAAATCCGAGTCGACTTGCATGAGTCGTCTTGGACTCATCTAATTCTTAAAACCATGATATTGTTAAATACTATAACACATTGGTATTTTACGTTTCATGAAGTCATCATATCTAACACCTTGTGCCATGTCAAACATTGATTGTAGCCAGTTTATATGGGATGCCTATGGTGCCAAAACATTTCGGGAGACTACCAAGAAAGAATTAGATAATGTTTTGCAATGATGGAAAAGATCTAAAATTGCTACTCCTACAATGTGGAAAAAGTTATGTACGAAACAAGAAAAGCAAATCAAACAAACCTGCTGTTGATTAATCTCCGATATCTAAGCCGTTGGCGGCCAACACCAACAGCGCCTGAAGTAACCAAAATAATCTCATAGCTTCGACAGTTCAAATCTTTGAGCTGCAAATGTTTCACCAAGAACATAGTATTGATTCAAAATATGCAGCTGGGAATAGCGAATGTGAAAGAAAAAAGTCCTCAAAAGTTCTACAATAATCTCATATGACAATTGACATGTGCAGTTAATCTTCAAAATTTGATCAGTCAGGAGTAGCAATACCTGCTCACAGAGTGATCCCAGTCTGCCCACTGCTAGTCTTCCATCGCTTCTGGTGACTACAGCTGTCCCAACCTTATTGCCAATAAATTAGATCAGCATTCAGTCAAATATTGAACTTCTCATACGAATTAATAGTTCTTATCTTATACATAAAATCTCAAATTGATTGATTGCCTCAAGGTCTCAAAGAAACTTAGGCATTTTGTTAAGGTTAGGAGTTAGGACACTGCAAGGTGAAAGCACAACACCAACTTCTTATGGATTATACATCAAAATACAGATTTAACAGACAATCCAAACTCATAAGTATACTGAAATCCAATGGAAACTTTCATAAAGCATAAATCACAATGCCAATACTCAAGATGACTAAGCAAATGCAGTACTTTTATGCAATGCCCTGGAAATTTTAGTTGACAAATGCAAAGTTCAGTAGAGTAAATGAACATATTTTGCCTTGCACCTCACAGGTGGCAATGGGGCACACATGTGCGAGATCAGGGCCACTCATCAGGCGATCCACCCTTTGTAGATGGCTTTTTTCAATAATCAGGCCCATCTTGTAATCAGGTGGTCAGATGAGTGCATAGAGTTTGGACCTTTCATTTATTTTGCTCAATCTGGCCACCTGATGACCAAATTGGCCTAAATTTTTGGACAAGCCATCTAAATAGGTGGGATCACCAGATGACTGCTTCCAATCCTGTCGGCATGCGCCTCGTTGCCATGTGTAAAGCGAGAGCGAAAAGAACACAGGCTCGCTGGGGAAACGGATTGGCTACTCCCTCTGACACCAGCCCCGTGGCTGGTGGTCGGTGCTCTGTGGGCCCCACCATGATGTATGTATTTCATCCATTCCGTTCATCCATTTTTAAAGATCATTTTATAGCTTGATCCTAAAAATGAGAGGTATATAAATCTTAGGTGGATCACGCCACATGAAAACAATAGTGATTGGATATCCACCATTAAAATCCTCCTAAGGCCCACTGTACTGTTTATTTGACATCCAATCCGTTGATTAGGTCACAAAGTCCCAGATGAAGGGAAAAAACAAAAGTCATCTTGATCCAAAGCTTTTATGGCCCCCAAAATGTTTTTAATGGTCGAGGCTCATTCAACACTGTTTCCTGTAATGTGGTCCAATTGAGATTGGGGATACCTCATTTTTGGTCTCATACTGTAAAGTAATCTGTAAAAATAGATTGACAGCATGGATGAAACACATACATCATGGTGGGCCCCACAGAGCACCGACCACCAGCCATTGGCTGGTGTCAGGGTAGTAGCCAATCCGTTTCCCTCGCTGGAGTGCACTAAACATTCCTAATTTTAGTTTGATCACCTACCTCCAATAAACCAAAGAACATTCAAACTTAAGTGAACAAATACATCTTACTGATGTGAAAATAAACCTTAAGATCTGCCAAGAGTACAGCGATGAGGATAAACCCCAAGGTCATATTTGGGGTCATCTGGATGCCTGAGACTAGGTAACTAACTCTCAACCGGTAACTAAGTCTCAGGTAGGTTGCCAAAGGGCCGGGCCTGGGGTTGGTCTTGGCCCGGAGTTTGAGCTGTTTTGGGCTGGGAAGTCGGGCCGAACCTATTCAAAATCTGATTTTGGCAGGTCTGCCGTCTGCGCCCGGCCCATCGACTAGGCAAATAAATTTATTAAAAAAGTTACGGGGCAAAGAGCTATGTTTTCACTTACAAGGGACTTTCTTACAAACCAACGGATTCTTTTCTGAATTTGGCAAGGGGGAAACACTGCTGTTGAAGGAGGTCTCCCCCCGCTATCTCTCTCTCATATCGTGTGTGGACCCACTGTCTTTTTTTCTTATCCTCTGTGTCGGGGTCCATTCGACGTTGCGGATTGCGTATAGGTGTATAGGTGCTATGGTGAATACGGATTGGCTACTCCCCTGCCACCAGCCCCGTGGCTGATGGTCGGTGCTATGCGGGCCCCAACATGATGTATGTGTTTCATCCATGCCGTTCGTCCATTTTTACAGATCATTTTATGGCTTAATCCCAAAAATGAGAGAGATACAAATCTCTGTGGACCACACCACAGGAAAACAATAGTGATTGGATGTCCACCATTAAAATCCTCCTAAGGCCCACTGTACTGTTTATTTGACATCCAATCTGTTGATTAAGTCATACAGACCTAGATGAAGGGAAAAAACAAAAGATCAGCTTGATCCAAAACTTTTATGGTTCCCAAAAAGTTTTTAATGGTCGATGCTCATTCAACACCGTTTCCTGTAATGTGGTCCACTTGAGATTGGGATATACCTCATTTTTGGGCTCATAGCCTATAATGATCTATCAAAATATATGGACGGCATGGATGAAACACATACATCATGGTGAGACCACAGAGCACCGACATAGCCAATCCGTTTCCCTGGATGGTGCTGTGGGCCCCACCATGATGTACGCGTTTTATCCATGTCATCCATCCATTTTAATTTTAAGGCATGATTAAAAAATGAAGAAGATCTGAATATTTTGAATCACTATTTTAGGACGTGATTCAAAAAATGAGGAAGATCCAAAGGTGACTCACAACAAAGGAAACAGTGTGATTTAATGCTCACCATTAAAAACTTCATGAGGCCCACTGCAATGTTTATTAGCCATCCAACCTGTTGATAAGGTTACACAAACCTGGATGAAGGGAAAACACAAATATCGGCTTGACCCAAAACTTTTGTGTTCCCCAATAAGTTTTTAACGGTGGGCGTTCAATCACCACTATTTTCTGTGGTGTGGTCCACCTGACATTTGGATCTGCCTCATTTTTGGGCTCATGCCATAAAATGAGTTGGAAAATTGGATAGACTGCATGGATAAAACACAAAATCATGGTGGGCCCACAGAGCAACGCCCATTTTCTATCATGCATGTGAGAAAATAACACAGCCTAATCGTCCATTTTTTGTACACGTGGGTTACCCAACAGCTGGTCAACCTATGTTTTGAACGAATAATCCACATGGTTGGTCCCACCTGGTAAATGTCTCGCACTAACAAACCTCCGTGCCATTGGATCGAGTTAGTCTGATTGATTGTGCCATTGCCAACTGTCCCGGTACATCAGACCCGTATAATTCCTCTATCACAGTTAGGAAAAGGACAGACCAAATTGTAATGAAATTTGCTTGCATTTACAATGCGGAAGTGGCCTTCAAGTTGCAGTTGTACTCCTTCCATATAGTTTGTTTGTATCTCTCCCTTGTAGTATACTGAGTATTATGAACATATTTTGGATTAAAAATGAGAATTCGTTGTTTCCTTCTTTCTTATATTAAGTTATTATTTGTATTACATGTATTTTAAATATATGGGCCTATTTTTATAGTTCACCTAATGATTAGCTTAGCCTAAAAATCGGCTTTAATTATTCATTTACAGGGAGTTTAACAAAAAAACAAACTTTGTGCCAAACTTTTTTACGTGCTAATCAGACTTTGGAATCATTTCCTACTCCAATATCTATTTAGTGTGAATATACAGTTTCTTAAATATAATTTAACTTATAAGTTACCTAAACATAAAAACTAATTACTTGTAAGCATTGTTCAAATATCTTCGATATTATCAAAATATCTCTGATAGTACTATATATCAATAACTTATCACCAATAGTATTAGAAATTTCAGGTATCGACAATTTATCGCTAAGTATCACCAATATTTTCAACAGTGTAAATTGTAGTGTCGCTTGTATCGCTAATGCATCGATATCTCTATTATTTCGTTAATATTTTCACCGATATATTCTAGGTGTCGCTTGTGTCTCCTGTGTATTAGTGATATTTCGATAACATTGTCAATATATCAATATTGCCAAAAATCTGGTTATTTAAAAACATTATTTCAATTTTTTTTCGATGGGCACACGATTGCATGTAGTGTTCAAATCGTTGATGATAATATTGCAATTTTATCCTTATCATAGTATGGGCAATATTGAAGCTACAATCTTTCGTTTCCTTTCCATT
>JAJHSJ010000290.1:0-74738 GCA_021015155.1 Magnolia officinalis | reverse complement strand
ATGATTATGGCCGCCTTGCTGGGCTTGACAACCATCTCGAAAATCAAGTCCTGACTGTGTCCAGAAATCACAACTTGAGCCCAAAATATAGTGTGTGAGGAACGTAAATATCTTTTGAAATAAATCCAAACTTAGGTAAACTGAGACGTGTCGCTTGCGGGCCAAATATAAGGATTCAGACCGTCAGAATTTGACCCAAATACACCCTCGGATCAGGAGAAAATTTCCACACATGTCAGTGCACTTGTGGCCCTGATCGAGTACCGGTGACCATTGGACTGAAACTGGTCCGCCACGGTCGATCTGTAAATCCGATCGGATCGAAAACTTAACTCGACCTAGATCCAATGCCAGGGAGCTTAAGTCCGACCGCACGCAGAAAGGGGGCCTCTAGAAGTACTCCGTTGAGCGGAAATAGATGGGTTTTGGCTATAACCTAAGTATACCATGGTCCTGGGGCCATTCCCATCAGTTCTGGGCCTATATAAGGGCCTTAAACCCTCTCACTCCCTTCACATACGAATTTCTAACCCTAGGTGAGAAAAGAGAGAAGAAAGAGAAGGAAAGTGAGAGAAAGAGAGTGAGAGAGTTGGAGATTCATCCTGGGATTTGATCTCGTAGCTCCATGCACTTAGCCGCCCTATCTGTATCACAACTCCGCGTTTTCGACAACGTACTTGGGTAAGAAATCCTAACCCTAATCTATTTTAGGTTTCAGATAGTGTAAGCTATGAAATAACTTAACCTAATTTCATGCTATAGGTGCCAATCTGCCATTGACAAAGACTAAGTGTCTAAACGAATCCGTTATGTGTTTACCAGCGTAAGGTGTAGACTATAAACGTATAGGTTAGGTTTTCAAGGCTTTCAATGTCGGTTAATAATTTATTACTAAAGTGGGTGTCATTTCACATGCCAAATGCGTTGTTTGTTTTGCGATACAGAATATATGAACTATGTTGGATATATTGTAATCCATGTGTTTGTAGAAATCATCGTATATGTATGAAATTTGAAATTGTGTTTGCCATGATATTTGGCCTTGTATGTATGCTAGTTGTATGTGTAACAACTCCTTGATGAAAGGATTTGCCCTAAGACATGGTTATCTCAACATACGTCATGTATATTATAATGTGTAGCCTAGGTGTTTGTGAAAAGTCTGAATGAGTGTATGATTTACATTCGTGCTCGTCATGATAAATTGTTGTGGATATATGATTGTTGTGTAGGCGACAACTCCTTGATGGAAGGTTTTGCCCTAATGCATATTATAATCAACATACGTCATGTATGTTGGAGTGTGTAGACTAAGTGTTTGTAAAAATGCTTGAATGAACTAGTAGTTAGTAAATTGTACTTTGTAGGAGTGTTGAGAGTGATTCTCAACTGCCCTAACCATGTGTATGATTTACTCCATGTACTTATATTTATAGTGTCTATTTAGGTATTTAATGTATATGTGTGAATTCATGTTTAAGTTGTATTTCATAAATTACTCACATGATTGTATGAATTGAATTATGATCCATCACTGCTTTGGTATCTTATATGATTGTTTGTTGAAAGTGAACGTGGTGGGGATATATATATAGTCCAGGCAATTGGTAACAGGCCTCAAACTGGTGGCTGGAGTTGGTTTGCCACACAGGATGTGGTCGATGAATCCGAGCCGTACTTGCGATGTCGACAGTGGCTAGGCCACACGGCATGCTTATGCACTTCATGCGATCAACTCAACGTGCGCTCGTGCTAGTCAAGCTCGTCAAGTAACCCGATTGACTCGATGTATGTTCACCATGTTTGGACGCTATGCTTTGAAACCTAGGGTACCAACTCACTAGTGAAAACCCCGTTAACTTGGTACCTCGATCTGCTAAGGACTCATGAGCGGACGTGGTGGTATGGGACACTGTGGTTGAGCTGTCGGCCTATGCTGGGGCGACGAGCCTCCCCGTAGTGACTAGGAGCAATACTGCCTCGTGAGCCGAATACGATGGTGTGGGACACTGTATTCGAGCGGTCGGCCTACACTAATCAGGTGATGAGCTCTTGTAGTGACCTCGAGCATACTATGAGACTGCGTTGAGGCGACGAACCTTTCCGTAGTAACTAGAGTAAACTAGGCTGCATTGTCAGGTGACAAGCCCCTTTGTAGTGACCTAGAACCACACTTCGTATGAGATTTACTAGGACTGACGAACCCAAGAATGGATATTGTTTGGTATTGATATAAGGGAGGTACCTTAGTTTCCCAATCCTGCTGTATGAAAAGGACTAATAAGAACTTGGTAATCACGCTCATGCACCATACTGCATGTGTCGTTTGACGTTGAGTAGAGAGTACTGAGGAAGTGACTGACATACGCGACCGTTAGATGAAGATCGCAGAGGGAGTGCAGGTGAGGGCATGTATCATTTATACATACCCATTTGTCACGCCCCAAACCCCGGAAATCGGATTCACAGGAATCCCGATCGCGAATCCAGTGCCAAGCCTCCGTAGTACCCCATACTCGACTCCTAGCATCCATACGCCAGATTCCGATCTGCGATCCTACAGGAGAAATTTTTTTTTTGTACATTTAACTCGTAATAAACATAACCAAAAGATTACCCAATTCACAAAGGCAACATCATCATCACATATCCACAAATATAATCTTGAGTACAATGCCGAAAGGGAAAACATAAATAAAAAACAAGCTTCAGGAGACCGCTGCACGCTCCAAGCTCAACACTGTTGCAACCTAACATCACCTGCATGCATCTATCGTGCATAATATAGAAAGCTTAGAGGGTGGTGTGTAAGTGTGTGCACAAAGTAAGTGTCAAGTATTCAATACAATGTCATCATGATACAATACCGAAATTACTGATAATCCATAAATCATACATTATCGGAATAAGCAGAAATACTGACAAGAGCAGGAATTATCAGAGTAAACAGAAATATTGACAAGATCATAAATCATACGATAACAGAGTAAGCGAAAGTATGGACAAGTCCATAAGTAAATCAATATCGAAATACGCAATATAGAACAACTATGCAATAAGGAGTCATAAAGAGTTAAATATCAGATGCCGAGGATGCAATATAATATACAAATCCTGCTAAATTTGTCTAGGCATATACGTACAGAAACATAACAACCCAAAATGTCATATGCCTGCGGATGTAATGCAATATGCGATGGAAAGAAATGACCATGCTGGAGTGTGAAGTCGGGATGATAGTACGTAGTATGTAGGCTACGGGGTCCACACAAGGGACTTCTATCCAAACCAGTCCCATACCTAAATTTAGATAGTCAGACTCAATGTGGTAAACTCCTGATCTCAGGTTAGTTGCGCGCCCAATCGAAACTTGCCATAACGAAGGTATACAACAATTAGTTGTGAACCAACAGCCCGAGTGGATAGTAAATGAATGAATGAATGAGATGCAACTCTACTCAATAAGTCCACATATCAGTACGGTTCCTCTCTAGAAAATCACCGGGGTCTATTACACTCTAAACCAGATTGCAGGCCCATCGCGCGCAACAAGGTGAGTGGAAGATACCTCACTATCCGCCTGCCAATATCGGGCCGGCTCGTTGATAGCGGACCCATTCCTTGAACTAGTCAGAGTCAGCCTAGCATCGCCCCCTCCTCTCGGGCAGGTAAGGCCATACCCCCTTCCAACCGACCACGATACAGTGGGAGACGCGGCCTAACTGTATATGGCCCACATGCGCTCATGCATCCACTCGGTCTAGACGTTGGAGCAACCTCTGGAACCAAGAGGGTTTAGGGACTTTCACCCAGGGATATCTATAGCACCCCATGTAGAACAGATTTTCGGTGTCCCGTTTGGTCATCCACGATATGCCTGTGGAGGCTACGACCCTGATGTCGCTAGGGCACACAATGCAAGATGCATGAGCCATACAATCCAATCATGCATCAACCATGTGCATACGTGCGCTCATGTGAGATAACCTCTGCCTATCAGGAAGTCTCATAACAATCTGCCTAATAACATATGCAATGGTCAACACATCTTTATAACAAACATGCAGATAATGCGTATGGGCATGTATCATGATGCTATGCAATCACATACTCATAATCGATATCAATAACCGTATCAACAATCGGCCTTGACAATGTGGACATTAACCAACATTGCCCCTAAGGAATGGCTCACACAAAGTTAAACATATAATGGGTCCACGGCCTCACACAAAGGCCTAATATACAACACAATGGACCTTACTCAATAGCGTAATACACACCATGAGGGGCCTTTCAATGGGCCTAACATACATTACAATGGGCTCCTTCGTCTGGTACCCAAATGCATCACAATGGGCATCCACTACGGGTCACATATACATCATATAGGTCACGACAATCGGCCTTGGCAATCGAGCTCGGCCTCAACAATCGAAATCGGCCTTAACAATTGGAATCGACACTTGGAATCGGTACCGATAATCAACATCTAAAATTAGCACCGACGATCAGCATCGATAATCTGCACCGACAACCAACATATATAAACAAGGCGGGGTCATGAATGGACAACCAATCAACCATAATGTAAAGATCGGCTCTCGGTCGTGGTGATATCAAATCCGATAGCACGGAGTCATCCGTCTATGGCGAATAGGGCCCACTTATTTGGGTTAACCCAAAGAAGAGAATGGGCCTAACAAGGCCTAAGGGAAGGTCATAATGAGACATCTAACCGTCATTGCCCATCAATGTGGACATCTAACCAACATTACTCCCAATGAGTGACTTTCATAGGGGTGAACATAAAATGGGCCCATGGCCTCGCACAAAGGCCTAGTACACATCACTATGGGCCGCATCACATGGGCCTCGAATACATCATATGGGCCACAAACCATGGCTTCAAATACACAATAGGTGGGCTTTACTCATGGGCCTTATACACATCAAGTGGGCTACATTAATGGGCCTCGATTACATCACAATGGGCCACATTATTGGACCAGAAAAATATCACAACGGGCCACGACATATGGGTTAGAATTCAGTACATGCTTATAAGGGCCTCGCTAAGGGCCATAAATACACAATAGGTGAGCCCCATCACATGGGCCAAAGATATAAACAGGTGTGCCCCGCACATGGGCCAAAATACATCATGATGGGCCGCGTCAATGAGCCGCATCACATGGTCCTAATATAACGTCACAGTGGGCCACATCAAGTGGGTTATATCAATGGGCCGTAACCCATGGCCCCAAACACATCTCAATGGGCCTAACCCATGGTCACAAATACATCAAGATGGGCCTACTCAAATGGGCCTTATAAATATCGAGGTGGCCTTAACAACGAGCCACAATACATCAATATAGGCCCCATCACATGAGCCTTAGGTATATTAAGTGGGCCACACCAATTGGGTCCCATGCATATCAAATGGGCCATATCCCATAGGCCTTGATATATCACAATGGGCCTAACCCACGGGCCCTAATACATCACGATGGGCCTAAACCATGGGCCCTAATACATCACATCCAAATGGGGCCTCACTCATGGGCCTCCCATACATCAAACGGGCCTCATAACGTGGGCCTTATGTACATCAAGGTGAGCCTCAACAATGGGCCACAAATATATCAAAGTGGGCCTCCTCAAATGGGCCTTTTGTATATACCGAGGTGGCCTCAATAATGGCCACAAACACAACCAGGTACAATATATATATATATATTATATATATTATATATATATAGTATATTATATATATATATACAACACAACATACATACATACATACATGAATTATCTCAAAAGATCGGCTAGACCGCACTCCAAATAATATTAGTGACATGATTTCCACCGTTAAAATCCTATAGGGCCCATAATGGAAATAGATGAAGTGAAGGCAAAAACATTAGCTTGATCGGAACTATCATGGCCCTTAAGAAGTTGAACGGTGAATGTCACTATCCTCGCTATTTTCTAGTGGTGGGGACCCACTTGAACTAGGGATCTGACTCATTCTTTAGCTCATGCCATAAATTGAGCTTTCAAAATGGTTGGCTGGCTGGATGTACGCATGCATCATGGTGGGTCCGTTAGATGGACGGTGAGGGTGAAACAGGTGGGGCCCACGTAACTTGGTGACATCACATACACCAGCTGTATAGCTGGTGTGCGGCACGCCAGCCACTCCACTTCATAAGGTGGGTCCACACGTGTGGCCCACCATAACATTTATTTTCCATCCAACGTGTTGGTAAGGTCATACAGACCCAGGCCCACCGTAGTGTTTACTTTCCACCCAACCTGTTGTTACGGTCACCTAGACTTGGGGCCCACCACAATGTTTATTTGCAATCCAACCCGTTCACAGGGTTACACAGACCTGGATAAAAAGGGAAACAAACTTCATATTAATCCAAAACTTCTGTCCCAAAAGGTTTCAATGGCTGACGTTCAATCCACCACTATTTCCTTGATGTGGGCCCACCAGTTAAATGGCTGGATGGAGTGGATAGGACATGTACATCATGGTGGGTCCCACCGTCCAAACACTGGACGGTGCGGACAGAGCATACACCTTGGTGGTTCCCACTGTCCACAGCCGTGGACATCGTGAACAAACAACACATCAATCGGGGTGGACATCGTGAACAAAACACATACATCAATGGCGGGTTACATGTGGGGCCACCATAATGTTATTTTGCAATCCATCCCATTGGTAAGGTCACACGGACCTAGGTAAGGACGACAAACAAATTTCATCACGATCCAAAACTTCTATGAATACCCACATGGGTTTCCATGGTACCAGTTCAATCCTGCTGTTTCCTATGGCGTGGGCCACCTGAGCCATGTATACGGCTGATTTTTGGTTGGGACCACTTCCCTAAGGGGACCTACAAAATGGACGGTGTGGCTGTTCAACACACATCACGGTGGGGTCCACGTGTGGTGGCAGCCAAGTAAGGCTCCCACCCTCTCCGTCACTGGACATCCAGGGACTTATTTTTCTTTTTGTTCTTCTCTTTCTTCCCTTAATTTTTTTTTCCATTTTGTTCTACTATGTGGGGCCCACTAGTAAATAATTCATTCCGTCTATTATATCGACCAGCTCTCTATGGAGCAAAGGAGTCTAATGATGGATAGGTCCACTACTTATACACACAACAGTAGGTATTAGAAAGTTCTAATGGTGGAAATTTGTTTCCCTTGGTGGGGTCCACTAAGAACTAAGATTTGCCTCATTTTTTGACTCATAGCCTAAAACTACATGGGAAAGGTCGTGGACGGCATGGATTAAACATATACATCAAGATGGGGTCCATAGTTGGACGCCCCCACCCACGTCGGCATGGTTTACGTGAGGGGGTGCTCCTACTACCACCATCGGTTGTGGTGTGGTCCACCTGTTAGTTGGATCAAGTAGATTTTTGGGCTACACGGCTAAAATATGCTAGAAAATGGATGTATGGTGTGGATGTAAGAAATACATCCATATAGGTCCCATGAGTGAAAACTCACTCCAAACGTCCCATGCAAAAAGGTAAGAAATGGCGTGGGTAACCCAACCCTTAGTATTTGTGGTATGGCCCACCTGGAATTCAGATTAGCTTCATTTTTCGGTTCGATGCCTAAAATAGTCTAGGGAATGGGATGGGTGGTGTAGATTGGATCAATGCTTCAGGGTGGAGCCTGTATGAGTGGCTCATCTAAAAGCCCAAAAAAAAAACCAAATTGCTTTTCAGTGAGTACACTCACTGTCAGTTAACTCTCCCAAGACGCTAGACGGACGACGTGGGTATTCATAACATATGAAGGTGGGTCCCACGTGTGGGGACCACGGCTGGTGGGTCCCACGTGGACGTGGTCACTTGATCAATCTGATATTTTTGTTTTTCCCATCCCCATTAGGTAGGGCCCACATGGTTTGGACGACCATGGGTCCATTTGATGGACGGCTAGGACATCACATACATCCAAGTGGGGTTACATCCGGGTGGGCCACACGGCCATAACACCACACCAAAATATTGAACGAAGAGGGAGAGAGAGGGAGAGAGAGAGAGAGAGAGAGAGAGAGAGAGAGAGAGAGAGAGAGAGAGAGAGAGAGAGAGAGAGAGAGAGAGAGAGAACACCCACTTCTAGATCGACTCCTTCAATCCTTCGGGTCCTCAAGCCTTCTAGCATCCTTTTCAATGGTAGAGATGATTATTGGATGGTGGAGATGGGAGATAGGGAGGTGGGCCACACTAGATCTCTCATGGGAGCCATGGACGTGGGTTGCTCCATGGAGGGATTGCTTGGAGAAAAAAGAGATGAGAGAGGAAGTGATGTAAGAGAAGTGATGGGAGATAGATGGTGAGGTGATGGAAAAGTTGACTTATGGGAAAAGGGAAGGAGTGGTTGCTTGTAAGGAGTTATGGCTAGGGGGTAGGGGGTAGGGGGTAGGTTAGGTTGTAGAATAGGGTGATGTCATCCCTAGGATGACATCATCCTCATTATGATTATGGGGAAACGTTGTACATTATGGCCCGCAACGTGCGGTCCACCTTCATGATTGTGCACGGGTCATATCTTGGGATCTAGACGTCGAATTGACGCACGAGATGCGGCTTTAAAATCGTAGTGACGACATGGTCGCAATGACATAGGTCTCGGGTCGAACAGACTCGGGTGTACAGGGTGTGACTTAGGGCCGAGCGCAAATGAAATTTACAAGTCACGGGTCGCTGGAATTCGAGGACCGCGGAAGCCTATGAAACGATACAATTTAGGACACAGGTCTTACACCATTCCTGCATTAATCAGAGTACTTAGGGATGTTCAATTGTATTGTTTTATCATTACTGCTTTACTGAATTGATAACATGTTAACCTTTGCTTTATTGTTCCACTGAGTTGATCACTCACTCCCACGTTACGGGACAGTGTTGTATGCACCAAGCAGACCCTATCTTAGTTGCAGGTGGTGGCGACGCCTATGAGGCGGAGCCAGACTTCGAGGACGATGATGATGCTTTCTCATATGTGCAGTATTCGGGCAGGTTTATATAGATTATTCTGATCGACGGGGCTTCAGGGTTATACTTGTAGCGGACTATCACATTTTTTTGATATTTTGTATTTTGAAACAATACTTGTAATTATTGACCTGGCAACGCATACATACTTTGGAGACCTATACTGGTTTATAAGGTTATACATATTCGTTTCAGTCTTTCGCTTGCGTATTACAACTGTCCCTGAATTATGTTTTGCTGATTTGGCTTAATCTCATTCATGTTTTATACAATAATACAGACAATATACAACCATCATTAAATATGTTGCATAAGTGATGTGTTGGAACTCAGGAGTTGGGTTTCTACTCGACTCCCAATTTTCAAGGCGTTACAGTGGGTGAGACTTGAGATTGGATCTCGGTTCACTACGTTGTTGGTGTGCTGGCAACAGGCCCAACTGAGTAACTTAGTAAGCAATTAGATTTTGGTGACGTTGGTGGGACCTGACCATGGCCCACCTCAATGTATGCTTTATATATACGCTCCTCATTATTGTATTATTGTTATTATTATTATTATTATTATTATTATTATTATTATTATTATTATTATTATTATTTACATTTACATTCGTTGTCCAAGAAATGAAGAAGATACCCATCTTAGGTGGAACGACCACTATCGAAAACTTCCTAGTGTCCATGGCTAATGTTTATTTGTCAATATTTGTGTCTGTTTCATTGTTATTATTATTATTATTTTTTATTTTCCATTCCTTAAAATGAACTGGCAAAACAAATATATAACATAAATATACAATACATACATCAAAGTGTGCCCCATGATAATGTCCAACTCACATCCTAGTATCTGGAGTTGCAACAAAGCTGCATTACTTTTTCAAGATCAGATTGCATGGGGCAGCAAGCAACACCCATGTCAGTGTTATGTACTAATACACAATCTCGATGGGCACACCATGATAGATGTGTCTTATCCATGGTGTCCATCCTTCTTTTCACCTCATATTAGGGCATGAGCCCAAAAAATGAGGTAGATCCAAATCTCAAGTGGATCACACCGAAACAATAGTGATTGAAAGGTCACCATTAAAAGCTTCCTAAGGCCCACTGTAATGTTTATTTGCCATCGAACCTCTTGATAAAGTCACAAAGTCATGGATGAAGAGAAAATACGAATATCAGCTTGGTCCAAACTTTATAGAGCCACCAAGAAGTTTTTAATGGTGGGCGTTCAATCACCAATTTCTTGTGGGTGGTCTACCTGAGATCTAGATCTACCTAATTTTTGTGCTAATGCACTAAAACGATTCATAAAAATGGATGGACAACATGAATAATATGCATACATCATGGTAGGACCTACAAAGCTTTTCCAGTAGCACGCAACCGTCCATGGTGCATGTTGCCCTAGGCAATCTAAGTACCATCCATCCTTCACAGCCACCTGCAATAGCAAATGGTTAATTGATGTATCAAGTTGGACTCAATGTGATATTTATGTAAAATAAACCCCAACCACTATGTTTTTGACCCCATGTCAGCCGTGGTCCCAAAAATCAATTCCATTTATCATTCATGTTGACTTGGATATAATGTAAGGGCTCTGCCAATTTCCATGGTGTGGCCCAAGTGATTCATGTCCAGTTACATTTTTAGGGCAGACGCCTTAGTTTTTTTTTTTTTTTTTTTTTTTTTTTTTTTTTTGCAATCTAGTGGTTGGAGTGAATTTCATACAAGTATCATAGTGAACCTTTAAAAATCGAGGGTATACATCTCTCTCGCAACCATTTCCTTTAGTGCAAGAATCACATGTATTATGATTTTTTTATCTTTATGCCCATATGAGACTTAATAACAAATGGTCATAGTGGATCTTACAAAACCATTACGATGGGCCTTATCTAAGTCAATAACTATGTCTCATAGAAAATTTTTTTTGTAAGTAAACTCCATATACAGTTGAAGAAGTTCTATTAGACATAGTGATGGGTTCCACTGGACAAGGTGACTGGATTACGGATAAAGTGATGAAGTTTCACTAGACAAAGCGACAGGGTTACCGAACAACGTGACAAGATTCCATTATATAAAGTGATGGGATTTTACAAGACAAACTGATAAGGCTGCTGGACAAAATGACGGGATTTCACTAGATAAAGTGACGAGGTTCCACTAGACAAAGTGACAAGATTATGGGATAAAGTGATGGAGTTTTACGAGACAAAGGACGGAGTTTCTAAACAAAGTAACGTGATTCCACCAGACAAAATGATGGAGTCTTACTTGGCGAAGTGACATGATTCATTCGACAAAGTGATGGAGTTGTGGATAGCTACAAGATTCTACTAGACAAAGTGATGAGACTGTGTGATAAAGTGGGGTGGTTGTAGTAAACAAAGTGATAGGTTTTATTAGAGAAAGTGACTGGGTTGCCTAACAAAGTGGTGAGGTTTTACTATGTAAAGTGACGGGGTTGCCGAAAAAATGTAATGGTTTCATAAGACAAAGTGACGAGGTTGTCGGACAAAGTGACGGGATTTGACAAGACAAAGTGATGATATTACTAGACAGAGTGACGGGTTCCACTAGACAAAGTGATGGAATTGCTGGACATAGTGACTAGTCCCACTAGACAAAGTGATGGAATTACTAGACAAAGTGATGGAATTGCTAGACAAAGTGGTGTGGTTACACTAGTCAAAGTGACGGGGTTCTCTTGTAACACTATCGGCTAATACTCGAGTTTCGAATATCTTGGAACATCACCAAATAATTTTATTTGATCAATGACACAAATAAATGTGCACACACCCCACTACACTCAAGAACCCTGAATTTTGGGCTGTATCACTGGTGTCCATCCCATCCATCCGGCTCACAATTAGGGTTAGGCAATCCAACACGTAATTACCAGGTCATCTAATCAATGGGGATATCACTGGTGTCCATCCCATCCAGGCTAGGAATTCTTATAACCATTGAGATCAATAAGGAATGACATCTGATCCACAGATTGTAAGAAATCAAAATCCGTGACCCAACACTTAGCAGTATGACCCACCTAAATGGGTTTGGGTCCTAGTAGACCCAGTAGAACCCAAGGATTGGTCCAGATTTAAGACAACATAGTGGGCACCACACAATGGTTGCAAGCGGACAACTTGCGTGATCCGTAGGTCACCGGGCCAAGCCCGTGGTCAAACTGGTTTTAACCTAATGCTGCTGGAAGAGGAAACCTCCTCTCCCCTTTTTTCACTTGGTAGAAATTTTAACGTATAGTGTCTATGTTCTTCGATCGGTGGCCCATTAACATTGTTGGATTGGACAATCTAAACTGTCTATTTGACCTTGAGGATGGACCCGACCAAAGCATGGTCACTGCTCGCGTGGTTTCATGCGATTGGGGGGGCACAAAAACTCGACTGCGAGAGGTCATTTACCAAAAACACATCAACTCTCCTGACAATCTACGACAGTTGATCATCTCAGTCATTCCTTTTAAGAACATCCATCTCGGCCACCCATTCACTATGTTTTTTAAGGTTCTCGTACGTGTTTGTCATGCGACGGAAGGAATCCTATGACAATGCGTGGCTCAATCTTGATCACCCAAGAGCTTTTAGAAGCTCTTCCGACGCATAACTAGTGTTAGTTGTAGGGCTAAAAGTAGCCTATCTCATAGGGCTAGAGGTTTATGTGAGAAAATCCTCCTCTGCATGAGAAATTACTCACGGTTGAAATTATCAGAACCTACCATACATGTGGGGAATTTGTAGAAAATGGTGGGCCCAATGGTGATCAGTGGACCCATCCTGTCCATCCAGAAGCATTAGATCTGAAGATGAGTGTAACAACCCAACTTTTCAGGACCCGAGTACACGACCCGTTTCCCAAAAACCCGAGTGTTAACCTTAAAGGATGGTCAAATATTATTTTTTTCTTCTTCTTTTATCAGAGTAAGCAGATGAGCGTAGAATGGACAAGTAAGCATAAAGGAAAGTTCCATTATCATTTAGAATATACAAAAGAATGCCCATAATGACTTATACAAACCAAAGTCTCGAATATAACAAATACAAGAATCCACATGATCTAGCATAAGAAAATAACATAAGAATGTAAACATAAGCCGTAAGACTGGCAACTTCTCGAGGTAGATGTAGTCATGCAACCTTGGCACTTGTACTCGACTCCTCATCAGCCTGAACCTGAAAGTCACTTAAGACATCTGTGCTACCCGTACGGTTATATATTTGATGGATGAGTGGCCAACTCAGTGTGAACTCCCCTCAAGATTACACACCGCTGCATTAGGTAAGCATAGTTTAAAATAAAGTATACAAAAAGTACAGTAATAATGCAGATCTTATTATATGCATGGATGTATGGAATGCGTTCACGCCCCGGGGATGCTCATCCGTGCGGACAGGGCCGCCGCCCATGCAATCATCGAACCTGGGAAACATCAACCAGTCGGAATCATCGAACCTGGAAAATATCAACCAATCGAAAATAATACATATACGTAGCCCACGTACGATAGCATAGATGCTGGTCTGTACGATGTATGCATGATTAGCCAGTCCATTATTAATCTAATACACTCACAGGTTTTAATAAGCTCAAAGGTCACTACGGGGAGCTCAGAGCCCAGCATAGGCCGACAGCTCAGGCATAGTGTCCCATTCCACCATCCCTGGCTCATGAGGTCACCACCTTAGGATGTTTAATGGAAACCCATCGACTAGTGGCCAATCATATTACAGTATGTGGGGCTTACCATCGCATGGTTGTACAGTATAAAACATTCAACCCATCTAGGGTAAATACTATAACAAAGTCACATAGGGCGATATCAAAGTAGGCCACATAGGGCGAGTATCAGAACCATGCGATGAAAGACCATCCTTAAAAACCATTGGACACCACAACCCTGGATGGTAGGCCCACATCAATGATCCATCTAGACCACACTCAGTAACCGCCAAGTCGAAGGTCCATTACGGTCACAACTAGTCAAGTTACATCCCAAGTATGGGTGTACATTCATATGTGAAAATTTCCCACTAATGTACCAGTTTAAGTTCCATAAACAATCACAAAAATAAATCCACAAGCATGAACAATTATAAGGATAATATAAAGCATGTAATACAGTAATTCAATTTTCACCAGCTAACACATGTGATTATAAGAGAGATATCAATTATGAATTTAAATAAAAACTATAACTTAAGCTAATGAGAAGATAGCAAGCTCAAGGGGAAGAATCATCACTTATACTTTGAATCGCCTACCGATGTCGCTAAGTGCTAGCACCCTTAGAAAATATCTTACCACAAATCATGAACTTGTATAATTAGGTCCAAGTTCTAATAACTACCTAGGGTTAAGATCATAACCTAGGGTTTGAGTTATCTATCTTAGGGTTTTAATGTGGGAATTAGGGTTTTCACCTTAGGGTTTAGTTATAGGCTTTAGGTTCTAGGATTTGAATCCTTATTAGTATTACTATTATTATTATTATCATTAAAACTTGTATGATGAATATAATAATATTCATAGTAGGAGTATTAACCCATGATGGCTCCTAAGTCCCTATTGAATATACCGGTGTTATATAATATTCCTATAAAGACTAAAAATCTATTAAATAGTAAGGGAATTAAAAATAGAATATTTACTAATAGTAAAATGATAATGACTGATGAAAATCACCATATTACAAGGATTACACTAGTCTTGGAAGGAAAATGATAATATTCCCTAATGATAATGATCATAACTATAATTAATGAATTTAATCATGATAATAAATACTATGACCTGTCATGAATTATCAAGTCCTGCAATTAGATCCAAACCAATACATTACCTATATTTAGGGTATTGACCTAGAGTTTAGACCACTTAGGTCTAGGTTAGATTTTAGGATTTGAATGCTAGTCGATGTGTGATTAATCACAACGTTAGTAATATCAATAGTTGTAAAACCGCCATTAATACTAGCGATGTAATTTATAGTAACTATATGATAATAATAAGCATTACAATGGTGATAAATATTCTCATCTACCCTTAATGGCAATGTTTAAGGGCGGTAAATAAAATATCATAGCATATAAAATAACTTGTTTTATTATAACTAACCTACCAACGACTAATTGTTGGTAATATCAATAATACTAATAATGACATTGGTAGTAATGATAACTGAGCATTGAAATAAGTCTGGAATGAGGAGAAATGGACTCACCTAGTCGACTCAATTCGAGTCGAGTTGACTCGGTTCAACACAGCTACTCTCCTTTCATCTTCTCCTTCCTTTCTTCTCTTTCTCTTTCTTTCTTTCCCTTCTCCTTTCTCATTCTCTTTTCCTACCCACAACCAGACAGCGTCCGGGTCTGACCAGACCCGGCCCAAGCTCAGACCGAACTCGGTCAGGTTGGTGCGGTGCAAACAGTAGCACCCCACGAATCCTCTCCTTCTTTTTCTCTTTTCTTCCTTCCTCTCTCTCTCTCTCTCTCTCTCTCTCTCTCTCTCTCTCTCTCTTCTCTCTCTCTCCTTCCTTCTTCTCGCTGCTTCTTTCTTCATAGCTGGAATGTCGCAGCAGGAGCGCGGACAGTCTCGGTCCGGTTCTGGGTGGTGCAACAACCGCACACCCATCATCTTCTTTCTCCTTCTCTCTCCCACTTTCTTTTCCTCCCTCTTCCCTACTGCTGGGAATGCCGAGCAAACTGTCAACTCGGCCTGAACTCGTTGGGAACTCGCCTTGGAGAGGCCCGAGTCAGTAAGCACTGTGGACGTGACCGTGGTGCAGCATGTACCGTTCCCACACTCTCTCTAACCTTCTTCTTCCTTTCATTTCTTCTTCCATCTCTGATGCAGGTCCAGCGGAGTCACTGGACTGCCGGATTCGACCCGAATAAACTTGGTTTGGCGCCGCTTGAATGAGGAAGAAGCTCCGCCATTAATGACATATCCTCTCCCTCAGCTTTTTCCTTTAATCCGACAACATGGGAGGGTTTCTAAGGGTGTAATGGAGCTTGGGGGATAGTAGGAGTGGAGCTCTAACAACGTTTTCTCGGTGGGTTCAAGGTTTGAAGGTGACGGTCGGTTTCTTCTCGAGCTGCAGCAAGACGTGGAAGAGAGACCTGTTGCACACCATCAGTTGGGCTTAAATCGAGTCCTAAGCTCTCTTAGGACCGTCGGATCATTGATGGGCGTCCCAGATTTAATCTGGTATAAACAACCTCCCAAACAGTGGGTGGGAACCAAAACCATCCCTAGTTTTGCAAGGAATGCCCTAAGAAATCGGACGACTAAGATTTCCCTCTAAGGGACGGTTAAGATTGAAGGGTGCAGGAGGACGCGGATCGTTGAGCTGGCGTGTAGATAGTTTCTATTTTAAGAAACAAGTGTTTGTAGGCCCCTTTTGCGCTGCCGTTTGTGTGCACGTACTGTCACATATACATGTGGGATTCATCAGGTTTTGGTAGAGGCCCAACTGTGAACAGGATGGACGGTTCAGATTGTCCATATGATTTAAGGTGGTGGCCCATAGCAGGCCTCAAACGGACGCTGTCCGTCGGCTAGCAAAGCGAAGAGAGAGAGAGAGACCTCTCCATTTCTGAAAATGGCGGGTCAGCCCGCTGCTGACCGAGTTGACGGTCGGGTGCACCTTGAGTGCACGACCACAGTGCACATGCATCATGTGGGTGGGGTCCACCGTGATGATTGGGAGAAATCCACACCATCCATTCTTCTAGGGAGTTCCAACAAAGGGTTTTGACCGTTGATCAGCTGATCAAGGTATAGGTGGGGCCCATGACTTGTTTGGTAGACCTAAGGGTGGTTTCTCATCAACCTAGTGGTCAGATGATGCCTAGGTTGGACTTCAACAGCTAAAAGATCCTAATGGCCCATTTGTAAGGCTTTTATCCTGTATTAGTAGCCAATTAATATAAAATTTATTACCATTGTACATTACTTATAGTTACACTAATTAAAATAATTTACACCTATATAAATATAATTTTAATATTAACGTACTACTATTTACATGCTGTTGGTCACACATTTACTAGTGTATAATTCATAATACACAATGTCATACTATACACACATATGAATTAGAATTTGTACAACACCACATTTAAAACTGCATTGTTAAATAATATACAATTTTATTAAAATGTCTAATAATTTATGTATACGTATTTATAACAGATTTTTAATGCTACACTAATATTATAATTCAATCGTATGTTGTAAAATTATTATTCATTATGTTTACTTATCATAATATTTTACATTCATTCAGTACATACACATCACTTTATTTCAATACATTTTCACACACCATTTAATTGAAAATTAAAATTTCAAAATATATCCATAATCCTTTTGATCTGTGCTTGTATAAAATTCATAATATAATAAATAATAAAAATTACTATATTTATTAAATATATTACTGGATGGTTCGATTCGTCTATCGAGGTGATCGAAGTCCTAGCAATGGGTTGCATTAATGGCATGATGGTTCATTTTTTAAGATTAACGATTGGATGGCTTGGTACATAGGTGCGGACTGTTTTTCAACAGTTAAATTTAAACTAGGATAAACATAAGTGTTTACTTAGGCCTGACTTGTATTTATGCTAAGTTTGATTATACAGTAACACTCGAGTACTGGGAAGTACGGGGTGTTACAATCTACCCCCCTTAAAGAGAATTTCGTCTCCGAAATTCAATGCTTCTATTATTATTAAGGATGATGATAATTACCTTTATTTTCCTACATGTGCAAACGTATGCCACTAGGCGCCCAAAACTGCGGTCGTTACAATCTACCCCCCTTAAAAGAAGAATCTCGTCCCCGAGATTCAGTAACAAGGTGTACCCTATTTCATGTATGCCTAAGTTATGAAATTTCAATGCTATATTCCAATCCACTACAACCCTTAACTCTCCATCCTAACAAATCAACTAATGTGTTTAGGTCCTACTAAATTTTAGAAATCATTTCAGTATTAACTAGAATTAGGGGGTCTTACTAACGCTTGTCACTAAGATTTTTAAGTTCATTTGGGTGGCGAACACTAATCTCCTAGCCTTGCCTTTTACCTTGAATGATAGCTCCCAACATCTAAAGTACAATACAATTTCCTGGTTTTCAGTGTACGAGCTGTCACGGATAGATGGTTGTAGTGGGTTTGAGCCCGATACGCAGATCATCTGCTTGCAGGACAGAGGATTTTGGTATCAATTCACAATCCTACTAATTCTTGATCTTCTACCTGATCAGGGCATTGAGATCATTGAGATTTGCTAGGACTTAGAATTTAGGTCAAACCGCGTATCCGTCGCATAAACATGATTCCATCAATCTATGACCCTGATTACTCTAAGCTCATGGGATATATTATTTGGCCATTTATTTTCATAACGAATAAGACTATGTGGCCAATTACGCTTCCAATGCGCACTCTGATTGTCTAAACACAAAACCTTAGGACCATAGTTTCTTTATGAAATCTAATGTTTAAAATTCTTGTTAAATTTATCTAAGATCTTAAATCTAGTCTTGATATGCTCAGCCTAAGGTTGAATGTAATCTTACCCAAAATCCCAATACTTCACCTCTAATTAATTTCATGTACTAGAATTGTAGGGAATTATTAATTCTAAGTAAAGAGATGTATTAAAAATTCAAATTACATTTCCCATTGCGGCTCCTTAAGTTTAGAGAGTGCTTATGTCTAACCTAATGTACCATGTGGTGGGTAAGGAATTTCTTATGAATCCTAAGCTCGCTTCATATGCTGATTTGTTGTAACGACATTATTTCTAACTAAGGAAATTTCTATAAGAGTTCAAAATCTAGGTCTCTAAGAATTGTATTTTGGGAGTTAAGTTTAGGGGATGATTCCACTTGGTCTTATGTATATTGCAATGGTGTTTGTCCACCCACAACTTTTAGGCTTAGCTTCCAACTTTTAGGCTTAGCTTACAACCTCTTTTTTTTTTTTTTTTTTTTTTTTTTTTTTTTTTTTGTCCCAAACAGTTGTTTTGGTAATTTATAAGGAGACCAAAATTGTATTTCTAAGTTTCAAACAATGGTCCTTATGTTTATAGGGAAAACCAGAGTTTTTGTCTCTAAGTTTCGAATGACCAAAATTTGTATCAACTTTACCTCTAGTTAATTCTAAACACGGGAATTTGAGAATGGAAAAATGAAATAATGAGAATTATTGTCCCTAATTAACGAAATGTGTTGGGGAATTCAGGTTATACTCTTAATAACTTTTCTTAAGTCTAAGTGAATACTTAAGTTTATTTTAATATACAAGATGGGGAGTAAAGAATTCCCATAATACCTAAGTTCGTTTCATTTGCTAGTTATTTCGACAGTGTTACTCCTAACCATGAAATTTTTAGGAGAGTTCATATCCTAGTTTTTTGAAAATTTTCATTTGGAAGTCAAGTATAAGAATTAATGTCCTTACGTAGCCTGGTGTACATCATAATGAGTACTTGGTGCACATTTAATTTCTAAGTCCAAGCAACCATTTTGGTAGTTCTCAAGGGAAACTAAAGTTTTAAGTTTCTAAGTTCTCAACCTCCCCTAATCTCAAGGGAATCTCACATTAGTTTGAATGGTACTCCAACAATTCCAAAGGGAACCTAAGATTTAGGGTTCCTACATTCTCAGTTCCTCCTAGCTATAGATGAAGTTCTCATAAGTTCAAATACTTGTTCTAATAATTCTAAGGGAACATAAGATTTAAGGTTTCTACATTTTCATTTCTTCCCAATTCTAATGAGTGAAAGTTCAAAGGTCTAACCTAAAAATTCCAAGGGAGCCTAAAGTTTGAAGTATCTAAGTTCTCCAAATTTCTGAAGGGAACTTTTCATGAGTTCAAATGACTAAAACTGAAATCTTCAAGGGAAACTAGAATCATTGCTAAGTTCTGTAGTTGTCCAAACAATCTTTTAGGGAGCCTAACCTTTGAATTTTTATATTCTCATGTCCTCCCACTTATAAGGGAATTCCATATTAATTTAAATAACCTTCCTATCAAATTTTTGGGGGAACCTAGGTTCATGCTTCTACAATCTCAAAGTGTTCTTTGCTCAGATGGAATCTCATATAAGTTTGGATTGCCATCCAAGTCACTTCTAAGGGAGCCTACATTTGGGTCTCTATGTTCTCAATAATTCATTTAAATTTAAGGGAAATCAAACAAAATTCAAATTTTAAAATTTCAAATGTCCTAACTAAGACATTTAAAGTTTGTATAAGTACATTTCCCAAGGCCAAGTTGTCCAAACCATGCTCTGATACCAACTGTAACAACCCGACTTTTCAGGACCCGAGTACACGACCCGTTTCCCAAAAACCCGAGTGTTAACCTTAAAGGATGGTCAAATATTATTTTTTTCTTCTTCTTTTATCAGAGTAAGCAGATGAGCGTAGAATGGACAAGTAAGCATAAAGGAAAGTTCCATTATCATTTAGAATATACAAAAGAGTGCCCATAATGACTTATACAAACCAATGTCTCGAATATAACAAATACAAGAATCCACATGATCTAGTATAAGAAAATAACATGAGAATGTAAACATAAGCCGTAAGATTGCGCAGCTTCTCGAGGTAGATGTAGTCATGCTACCTTGGCACCTGTACCCGGCTCCTCATCAGCCTGAACCTGAAAGTCACTTAAGACATCTGTGCTACCTGTACGGTTATATATTTGATGGATGAATGACCAACTCAGTGTGAACTCCACTCAAGATTACACACCGCCGCATTAGGTAAGTATAGTTATAAAATAAAGCATACAAACAGTACATGATGCAGATCTTATTATGTGAATGGATGTATGGAATGCATTCACGCCCTGGGGATGCTCATCCGTGCGGACAGGGCCGCCACCCATGCAATCATCGAACCTGGGAAACATCAACCAGTCGGAATCATCGAAACTGGGAAATATCAACCAGTCGGAAATAATACGTAGCCCACGTACGATAGCAATAGATGCTGGTCTGTGCGATGTATGCATGATTAGCCAGTCCATTATTAATCCAATTACACTCAGCAGGTTTAATAAGCTCAAAGGTCACTACGGGGAGCTCAGAGCCCAGCATAGGCCGACAGCTCAGGCATAGTGTCCCATTCCACCATCCCTGGCTCATGAGGTCACCACCTTAGGATGTTTAATGGAAATCCATCGACTAGTGGCCAATCATATTACAGTATGTGGGGCTTATCATCGCATGGTTGTACGGTATAAAACATTCAACCCATCTAGGGTAAATACTATAACAAAGCCACATAGGGCGATATCAAAGTAGGCCACATAGGGCGAGTATCAGAACCATGCGATGAAAGACCATCCTTGAAAACCATTGGACACTACAACCCTGGATGGTAGGCCCACATCAATGATCCATCTAGACCACACTCAGTAACCGCCAAGTCAAAGGTCCATTACGGTCACAACTAGTCAAGTTACATCCCAAGTATGGGTGTACATTCATATGTGGGAATTTCCCACTAATGTACCAGTTTAAGTTCCATAAACAATCCACAAAAATAAATCCACAAGCATGAACAATTATACAGGATAATCGTAAAGCATGTAATACAGTAATTCAATTTCACCAGCTAACAGATGTGATTATAAAGAGAGATTGAAAAGGCCAAGCTATATGTCCTAGAGGGGGGGGGGGGGTGAATAGGACTATGCCAAATTTAATATAAAATCATCGAAAATAAAGTAAACCAATAGACTTACAATTATGAATCAATTCACAATGCTAAATTTAAATCATCTTGATAAATAAGTATTGAGAGATTGATACAAATTCAGTTCTAAGGACAACCTTACACCATAATAAACAAGAGCTTATGGTAGGACAACCTTATTTCTAGAACATCTTTTGGATCAAGGACTCAATTTTAATAGAAGTAAATGAAATAGCAAGGAATTGAAATTAAATGCAGAAGTATAGATCTAAATTATTACAACAATCCCCACACTTGCTTGAAATGTAAATAGTTACAACATTCACATCCACTTGTACATTCCACACAATTGAATGATAAAAGATATGAAAATTAAGTAAGCATTCAATCCACAAGACAAAGAGTTATAGTGGTTCGCCTGTGTGTACACCAACTGTCTTTCAACAACCACACAGAAAGCTACTCCACTCCTAATATCCTCACACAGGGGATATTAGCGTTCACTATCAAATAAGTTTTCACAGGTTCACCAAAAACCTTTACAATTGTGTCTTTTTCACTTGGGCTTACACAATTCAAAAACCCCTCTTTTCTGAGTTTTCTGGTTCTCCTCAGATAACCAATACAATGAGATTTTTTCTGGTTCAACCTCAAACAAAACCAATACAATGAGATTTTTCTGGCTTAACCTCAAACAAAACCAAAAGTAAATAAATTCTACAGAATTGTAAAATACCTGGATTTCTCCTTTTCGTAGAGCCCGGTAGAACCAATCGGAGTAGATGATTGAATGTCAAAGTTCAATTTCCAATACTCACTTTCATATGGTTCTAAATTCTAATTGATTTTAGATTTTAACTAGTTGGGCGTAGCTATATTTGATTTTGATTCCAAGAAGAAGGAATGAGATAATTCCTCTTTTCAAAAAAAAGATTGGAATATAGAAACAAAATCAAATTAAATAAGCTAGCAAAAAGGAATATTAAATAAGCACAATGTAGCTTAAAATAAACACAGACTTATCTTAGAGTGATCACTTGAAATTTTTGAATTGAATCGAGTTGAAGTGTGAAAACTCTGAATTTCGTTTCAATTTATGAAGCAAAAATCGCGTCTACGACTGGTCTTAGAAACCTTCGACTGGTCGTAGCTCTAATGGATATTTGAAATATTGAGCGCGATCTTTGAAAGTCGTTCCACGACTGGTCGTGAGAAGCCTACGACTGGTCGTGGGTCACTTACGACTGGTCGTAGATCTCTACGACTAGTCGTAGGACCATAGATTACGTTGCTGGACTTTGAGTCGTAGCTCTACGACTGGTTGTGGACGAGTCGAAGCCACACCTACGACCGGTCGAAGGACCTCCAGGACTGGTCGTGGGTGTACCAAAAAATTCTGAAAAATCTTCAACAACTTAGGACTGGTCGTGGAATTTCTTGGACTAGTCGAACCAATGCTAGGACTGGTCGAACAAGAGCTAGGACTGGTCGTAGAATAGACCAAACTTATGTAAAATAAACATTTGATTTATGTATCCAAAGTGACCTACTTAAAGGGTCAACCTAAGGTCATTCAAACCTGAACCATGTCGTATGGACATTTGAACTTCAACCATTCAACGAATGTAGATTTTTTCTTTTGAACCATATCAGGCTTGAGATCTTGAACTTGTTGTAGCTTTAAACTTGAGATCTTCATCAGCATAAAAACTACTTCATGCGTTGCTTATTAGTCTTGAAGTTATTTCTTGAGTTGTTTCTTAAGACTTGAACTTCAACAATGTAGCTTCTTGAACTTCAATAATGTAGCTTCTTGAGACTTCAACATTGTAGCTTCTTGAACTTCAATAATGTCATGAAGTGTTTATGCAGTGTCTTGAATACAAATAAATCACCATACAAGCACAAGACACAGATAGATGTTTTGACACATCAAAATTTGACAACCAAAGGAGCATGAGACCATAGCACTTACAATCTCCCCCTTTGTCAAATTTGTGACAAAACACCCAAATAATAATACTTCCAATAGAAATAAGAGAAGTACAGCACAACAGGTTCAAAATAGAGAATCATGCACAGTTATATGATATGATAAATTAATAACTAGCATCATTCTCCCATAACTACCCCTGAGAAGCTTAACTAACTCCCCTGAGTAATAGGAGCACATCATAATCATTAAATTCAAATAAAGCCAAAGCCTCCCAAAACTTCTCCCCCTTTTTGACACAAAATGACAAAGGAAGAAGAGCAACAATGATAATGAAAATAGGAGTTGATTCAAGAGAGCATAGTGCATAATTCAAAAGTCAGTAAGCATGTAAAGTTCAGACTTAAAAAAATTATTACAGACCCATCAAAAATTCAGTCAGAACCAGAAGAGGGAGCAGGATTAGATGGATCAATTTTGTGTAAACCCCTAGCAACCTGCCTCATATATTTGCGTAAATAAGAAAATTGCGTGTCTTGGGTAACACGAATTTGAGCCACCTGCTCTTGAAGGGAATTCAATCTCTCATCAAAATCAGAAGGCTGAAAATCAGGATCATCAGCCGAGTCTGACTCAAGTTCTTCAAATAAATCATCCATATTCACGTCTTCAGGAAGATCACCAGCTTGATCTGCATTTCCTGCTTCAGCACCACTGCTACCAGCATCCACTTGGCCATCAGCCAATTCTAAATTCATCTTGTTAATATTGAAATTATTAAAAGGGAGATGATGGATGGGTTTTTCTCTAGCAGGCATAGCCACGAGCATATGATTTGCCAGCATAGTCAACAAATAACCAAAGGGTATATCACTATGTCCTGGATGGTGACGAGACAAAATAATGGAATGACAAATTAAAGAAGGTAGACATATTTTTGCACCAGAGATGACAGAATGCAAAACACGAACCATGAAAGCAGTGAGTTCGGTTTATTACCAGAACGTGGATAAAGATTTGAGATGAAAATCCTATGAAGTACTCTGTGTCTGGGTAACAAATACCTTGAGGGAAGTGCATGACCTTTATGAGTCCAGTGAACATCCAAATTACATAAATCTCTAGTAAGCATTTTTCGTTCAGATTCTGAGAGTCTGTCATGTAAAATATGAATTGGAATGCCCTCATCATTGACAGGTATTTCCATAATGTGAGCAATCAAATGTCGATCCACTGAAAATAATCCTTCTTGAGTATCAATTTTAAAAGTTAAATTCTCAAGAGAAAATCACAGATACATGCAAACATGGATTGGGCAATGGACTGGTATGCAGCTCCACCCCAATGTAAGATGTTATCCCATCCCACAGATTTCAACAGAGGAAGGATACCAAATGAAGCAATGTGATTAACATTAACAGGACGCTCAACAATAATATTGCGCATACGCAAATCCCGAGCATTAGAAGGATCATTTTCGGGAGAGCGAAGATGACGTTGTGCAATAGATGCTGATCTAGATGAAGAGGGACCTCGTGTAGTTTTCTTTTTACCTCTAGCATCCATTTTCAAAGGAGGACTCAAGGAAACAAAAAGATGCAAGATAGAAGAAATGGGGTTTTGATAGAACAGATTTTTCAAGATAAAACCCAAATTGCAATGAACGACCAAATAGATTCTACAAGAATGAGATTTGAAACACCAATAACAAGAATCTACAAGAAAATTGCAAAAGAACCACTAACCTTGAAGTACCATGAAGGTGGGTTCGACCGGTCGTAGCTAGGACCTTTGGAGAGTAAAAAGGAAATGAAGAAGAAGAGTCAAATCCTCAAAATAAAGTGAAATCACGAGTTTCACGACCGGTCGTATAAGTGTTCGACCGGTCGTATCACGACCGGTCGTGTACACTCACGACTGGTCGAGTACCGACTCAAAATTTGCAATTTTTTCAAATAATTTTCAAATTTAAGCAACTAAAACATCAAACTTATGTACATTATGATACACCAAATCATGCAAATTCAATTTAAATTGCACATACCGAGATCAAACTTTAATTTATTAAACCTGCTTTTGTCGAGCAGTTTAGTGAAAATGTCCGCAAGTTGAGTCTCGGTTGGAATGTAATCCAAATATATTAATTTTTCTTCCACTAATTCACGAATGTAATGAAATCTAATGTCAATATGCTTAGTACGTGAATGCTGAACTGGATTTTTAGAGATATTTATTGCACTGGAATTATCACAAAATAAAATCATAGAATCCTGAGTAATTCCATAATCGCTTAACATACGTTTCATCCAAACAAGTTGAGTACATGCATTTCCAGCAGCAATGTATTCAGCCTCAGCTGTTGATAGCGATATAGAACTTTGCTTCTTGCTAAACCAAGAAACAAGACAATTTCCAATGTAGAAACAACCACCACTGGTTGATTTCCTATCATCAATGTTTCCAGCCCAGTCAGCATCTGCGTACCCGGCTAATTGAACATTAGTCTCATGTGGATACCAGAGACCCAGTTTAGTAGAACTTGCGACATATCGCATAATCCGCTTAACAGCAGTTAAGTGAGATTCTTTAGGATTTGATTGATAACGAGCACAAATACCAACACTCAAAGCGATATCTGGTCTACTAGCAGTCAAATAAAGCAAACTACCAATCAAACTACGATACAATTTAGGATCCACATCATTACCTGTAGAGTCTTTTGAGAGTCTCAAAGTTGTACTCATAGGAGTATCAAAATTTTTACCTTTCTCAAATCCAAATTTCTTAATTAAATTCAGAGCATATTTGGTTTGAGAGATAAAAATTCCATCAGGTTGTTGTTTTACTTGCAACCCTAGGAAATAGTTTAATTCTCCAACCATGCTCATTTCGAATTTAGACTTCATCAAATCTGCAAACTCAACAGTCATGTTAGTACAGGTTGATCCATAAATAATATCGTCAACATATATTTGAACCATTAGAATATCATCGTTATGTTTCTTAACAAAGAGCGTCTTATCAACACATCCCATCTGAAAATTATGACTCAGTAAAAACTTAGTCAGTTTTTCGTACCATGCTCTGGGAGCTTGTTTCAGACCATAAAGAGCCTTCTTAAGACGATACACATGATCAGTAAATTTAGGATCTTCAAACCCTGTAGGTTGTTCAACATATACCTCTTCATGTAAATCACCATTCAGAAAGGCACTCTTTACATCCATTTGGTAAATTTTAATCTTCCTAAAACAAGCAATGGAGATAAAAAGTCTGATTGATTCAAGACGAGCTACAGGGGCAAATGTTTCATTATAGTCAATACCTTCAATTTGTGTATACCCCTGTACAACTAGTCTTGCTTTATTTCGAATAATATTTCCAAGTTCATCAGATTTGTTTTTGAAAATCCATTTTGTTCAATAATATGTTTATCTTTAGGTCTAGGAACAAGGTACCAGACATCATTTCTGACAAACTGATTAAGTTCTTCTTGCATCGCAAGAATCCAGTTTTCATCCGAAAGTGCTTCTTTTACGTTAACGGTTCAATCTGGGATGTAAAGCATACGTAGTTACATATGTCCTCTAATTGTCTACGAGTGCGCACACCAGTGAGAGGGTTTTCAAGTATTTGAGAAGTTGGATGATCTTTAACAGTCCTTAATTCAGAATTAGTTTCACTTGATGAAGTTTCTTGTTTTTCAAGTATAAGAACTTCATCATTATCTGAACTAGGGACAGGTGTATTCAAAAGATCGTCAATCACAACATTTATTGACTCTTGAATCACACCGGTCCTGTTGTTCAGAACACGATATGCACGACTGTTTAAAGAATATCCTAAAAAGATCCCTTCATCACTTTTAGTGTCGAACTTTCCCAAATTTTCACGGTCACGCAAAATATAGCACTTGCTGCCAAAAACTCGAAAGTATTTGACAGAAGGCTTTTTCTCAAACCACATTTCATAAGCCGTTTTATTATTAGATTTACAAATATAAACACGGTTAATAATGTAGCAGGCTGTATTCACTGCTTCAGCCCAGAGATTCCTAGGGAGCTTCATGCTATTTAACATAACATTTCCCATTTCTTGAAGCACTCTATTCTTCCTCTCGACAATTCCATTTTGTTGAGGAGTTTTAGGTGCAGAGAATTCATGCGATATTCCCTGATCGCTACAGAATTTCTCAAAACCGCTATTTTCGAATTCGGATCCATGATCACTACGGATCTTGTTGACTTGAGAACATTTTTCAGTTTGAATCCGTTTTATAATCTTTTTCACTTCATCAAGGGTTTCTGATTTGTCTCTCAAGAATGAAACCCAAGTGTATCTTGTATAATCATCTACAATAACTAAGATGTACTTTTTGCCACCTCGACTTTCCGTTCTTGTTGGTCCTATAAGATCCATGTGGAGAAGCTCGAGTGGTCTTGTGGTGGTATTGGAGTTCACCTTTTTGTGAGAGCTCCTGGTTTGTTTACCATACTGGCATTCACCACAAATCTTGTCTACTTTTTACATCTTAGGTAGACCTCTAATTAGTTCACTTTTGCTCAATCTGTATAAATTTCGGTAGTGTACATGTCCAAGGTGTTTATGCCATAATTCTGTCTCATATGGACCATGTAGCACGTTTGTTTAGATGAGCTACCATTGCTTACTATATAGCAGTTTTCAGAAGTTCTGCAACCAGTTAATATTACAGAACCCTTTTCGTTTATAATTTCACAACCTTGATTAGAAAATTTAACATTATGGTTGTTATCGCATATTTGAGATATGCTCAACAGGTTGTGTTTTAAACCCTCAACATATAAAACATTTTTAAATAAGGGAAGGTTATAGAGTTGGACCGTACCTTTGCCAATTATCTTGCAGTTGCTACCATCACCAAATGTGACTGACCCATCAGTCATATCTTTAAGATCGGTGAATAGTAGTGTCTTGTCGCCTGTCATATGTCTGGAGCATCCACTATCTAGGTACCATTTCGAATGGCTTGTAGCTTTGAAAGCAGTGTGAGCAACCAAACAGGCAACCTTAGGAACCCATTTTAGAACTGTTTTGGGTTTAGGAGAATAGTTGGTCTTCTTTTGTTTACAGTTGTAAGAGTGACCTACAGAGTTAGATTTTAATAGTTCCTTAAGTAAATCAACAATTTTTTCAGCTAGTGGGTTTCGAATCTGATTTTTAAATTTATATAGCTGCTTTTGGGTTTTTGAAAAGTTTTTGTATTTTTAGAAAAAACTTGACTAGTACCTTTTCCTTTTGAGTTAGAAGTCTCTCCTTTCACAAAATTGGAAGGAGTATTCTTTGTTTAGGAGATGTGTTTTTATCATAGCCCAACCCGGATCGATCGCCACATTTTCTTGATCCGGATAATAATTTTTCTAATTTTGGATCACCTTGGGCATATCTCCATGTGTCCTTCAAACTCAGAAGAGAAGATACTTCATTTTTAAGTTTCTCATTTTCAGATTTCAAATTTTCAATCAGGGAGGTTTTGAATTCCAGATCACACTTTGATTTTTCAAAACAATCTGAAATTTGGGATTTTTCTAAAACAAGGGTTTCAAAACATTCTTTAAGTTTAAAAAACTTTTCTTTTTGAAGTTTAAGTTTGACAGCAATTTTACAACTTTCCTTATATAAGGCATTGTAAGCATCTTGAAGATCTTCATCATTTTCATGATCACTATCCAAATTTTCTTCACTTGTTGAATCATCGTGATCTGAAAAAGTAAACTTGGCTAGAGTCATAAGGGCCTTAAGTTCACTGCCCGACTCGGTTTCTGAATTTTCTGATTCAGAAGAGGCTTCAGAATCAGACGATTCATCCCAAGTAGCCAACATACCCTTCCTTTTGGATCTGTCCTTTTTAGGACATTTGTTTGCTAAATGCCCATATTCTTGACAGTTGTAACATTGACTATCTTTCAATGACTTCCAAGTTTTAGACTTAGGTTTAGAACGTTTCTTTTCATTTGCCTTTTGAAAGTCGACTCTTTTCTTACTTTTGAAAATCTTATAAAACTTTTTCGCCAAAAGGGCCATATCATCTTCAGACTTTTCTGAATCTGAATTTTCTTGAGTAATACTTTTAGATGACTTCAAAGCAATAGATTTACCTTTAGGAGCTTTAAAACTTAATTCATAGGTTTGTAAAGAACCAACTAATTCTTCTACCCTCATATTATCCGTATCACGAAGTTCCTGGATTGCGGTTACCTTAGAATTGAACCGTTCAGGAAGAGAGCGTAGTATTTTTGCACACACTTTACTTTCTGGGATCTTATCGCCAAGACCCCACATTGAGTTTACAATGTCATTCAATCTAGTGTAAAAGTCCATAAACATTTCATTTTCCTCCATATGAATTTCTTCAAATTTAGTTGTGAGGAGTTGGACTTTAGATTTCTTGACAATTGATGTACCTTCGTGTGTCATTTCTAAAATATCCCAGGCTTGCTTTGCAGTATCACAGGATATGATTCTTTTGAACTCATCCGGTGATAGTGCGCAAGTGATTGCATTTAGTGCTTTAGCATTAGCACTACTCTCATTTTTCTGAAGTGTGGTCCATTGGAAATACGGTGTAATTTTCATAGATTTTGAACCATCAACTCCAGTTACTTCCATGATAGGAGGATTCCATTCAGTCACTGTGGCTTGCCACACACTTTCATCCATTGATTTGAGGAAGATCCTCATTCTGGCTTTCCAATAGGCATAGTTGGAGCCATCAAAGGGTGGAGGCCTAGTAACTGAAAGGCTATCAAAATTTGACATCTTTTTATATAGCTTAGATCGTTAGCTCAGGAAATAAATCCAAATAAAAAGCAACAAAAATGAGCTATTAGGCTCTGATACCACTTGAAAAGGCCAAGCTATATGTCCTAGAGGGGGGGTGAATAGGACTATGCCAAATTTAAAATAAAATCAGCGGAAATAAAGTAAACCAATAGCCTTACAATTATGAATCAATTCACAATGCTAAATTTAAATCACCTTGATAAATAAGTATTGAGAGATTGATACAAATTCAGTTCTAAGGACAACCTTACACCATAATAAACAAGGGCTTATGGTAGGACAACCTTATTTCTAGAACATCTTTTGGATCAAGGACTCAATTTTAATAGAAGTAAATGAAATAGCAAGGAATTGAAATTAAATGCAGAAGTATAGATCTAAATTATTACAACAATCCCCACACTTGCTTGAAATGTAAATAGTTACAACATTCACATCCACTTGTACATTCCACACAATTGAATGATAAAAGATATGAAAATTAAGCAAGCATTCAATCCACAAGACAAAGAGTTATAGTGGTTCGCCTGTGTGTACACCAACTGTCTTTCAACAGCCACACAGAAAGCTACTCCACTCCTAATATCCTCACACAGGGGATATTAGCGTTCACTATCAAATAGGTTTTCACAGGTTCACCAAAAACCTTTACAATTGTGTCTTTTTCACTTGGGCTTACACAATTCAAAAACCCCTCTTTTCTGAGTTTTCTGGTTCTCCTCAGATAACCAATACAATGAGATTTTTCTGGTTCAACCTCAAACAAAACCAATACAATGAGATTTTTCTGGCTTAACCTCAAACAAAACCAAAAGTAAATAAATTTTACAGAATTGTAAAATACCTGGATTTCTCCTTTTCGTAGCAGCCCGGTAGAACCAATCGGAGTAGATGATTGAATGTCAAAGTTCAATTTCCAATACTCACATTCATATGGTTCTAAATTCTAATTGATTTTAGATTTTAACTAGTTGGGCGTAGCTATATTTGATTTTGATTCCAAGAAGAAGGAATAAGATAATTCCTCTTTTCAAAAAAAAGATTGGAATATAGAAACAAAATCAAATTAAATAAGCTAGCAAAAAGGAATATTAAATAAGCACAATGTAGCTTAAAATAAACACAGACTTATCTTAGAGTGATCACTTGAAATTTCTTGAATTGAATCGAGTTGAAGTGTGAAAACTCTGAATTTCGCTTTCAATTTATAGAAGCAAAAATCGCGTCTACGACTGGTCTTAGAAACCTTCGACTGGTCGTAGCTCTAACGGATATTTGAAATATTGAGCGCGATCTTTGAAAGTCGTTCCACGACTGGTCGTGAGAAGCCTACGACTGGTCGTGGGTCACCTACGACTGGTCGTAGATCTCTACGACTGGTCGTAGGACCATAGATTACGTTGCTGGACTTTGAGTCGTAGCTCTACGACTGGTCGTGGACGAGTCGAAGCCACACCTACGACCGGTCGAAGGACCTCCAGGACTGGTCGTGGGTGTACCAAAAAATTCCGAAAAATCTTCAACAACTTAGGACTGGTCGTGGAATTTCTTGGACTAGTCGAACCAATGCTGGACTGGTCGAACAAGAGCTAGGACTGGTCGTAGAATAGACCAAACTTATGTAAAATAAACATTTGATTTATGTATCCAAAGTGACCTACTTAAAGGGTCAACCTAAGGTCATTCAAACCTAAACCATGTCGTATGGACATTTGAACTTCAACCATTCAACGAATGTAGATTTTTTTTTTGAACCATATCAGGCTTGAGATCTTGAACTTGTTGTAGCTTTAAACTTGAGATCTTCATCAGCATAAAAACTACTTCATGCGTTGCTTATTAGTCTTGAAGTCATTTCTTGAGTTGTTTCTTAAGACTTGAACTTCAACATTGTAGCTTCTTGAACTTCAATAATGTAGCTTCTTGAGACTTCAACATTAAGCTTCTTGAACTTCAATAATGTCATGAAGTGTTTATGCAGTGTCTTGAATACATATAAATCACCATACAAGCACAAGACACAGATAGATGTTTTGACACATCAAAATTTGACAACCAAAGGAGCATGAGACCATAGCACTTACAGAGATATCAATTATGAATTTAAATAAAAACTATAACTTAAGCTAATGAGAAGATAGAAAGCTCAAGGGGAAGAATCATCACCTTATACTTTGAACCGCCTACCAATGTTGCTAAGTGCTGGCGCCCTTAGAAATATATCCTACCATAAATCATGAACTTGTATAATTAGGTCCAAGTTCTAATAACTACCTAGGGTTTAAGATCATAACCTAGGGTTTGAGTTATTTATCTTAGGGTTTTAATGTGGAATTAGGGTTTTCACCTTAGGGTTTAGTTATAGGCTTTAGGTTCTAGGATTTGAATCCTGTATTAGTATTACTATTATTATTATTATCATTAACACTTGTATGATGAAAATAATAATATTCGTAGTAGGAGTATTAACTCATGATGGCTCCTAAGTCCCTATTGAATATACTGGTGTTATATAATATTCCTATAAAGACTAAAAATCTATTAAATAGTAAGGGAATTAAAAATAGAATATTTACTAATAGTAAAATGATAACGACTGATGAAAATCACCATATTACAAGGATTACACTAGTTTTGTAAGGAAAATGATAATATTCCTTAATGATAATAATCATAACTATAATTAATGAATTTAATCATGATAATAAATACTATGACCTGTCATGAATTATCAAGTCCTGCAATTAGATCCAAACCAATACATTACCTATATTTAGGGTATTGACCTAGAGTTTAGACCACTTAGGTCTAGGTTAGATTTTAAGATTTGAATGCTAGTCGATGTGTGATTAATCACAACGTTAGTAATATCAATAGTTGTAAAACCGCCATTAATACTAGCGATGTAATTTATAGTAACTATATGATAATAATAAGCATTACAATGGTGATAAATATTCTCATCTACCCTTAATGGCAATGTTTAAGGGCGGTAAATAAAATATCATAGCATATAAAATAACTTGTTTTATTATAACTAACCTACCAACGGCTAATTGTTGGTAATATCAATAATACTAATAATGATATTGGTAGTAATGATAACTGAGCATTGAAATAAGTCTGGAATGAGAAGAAATGGACTCACCTAGTCGACTCAGTTCGAGTCGAGTTGACTCGGTTCAACACAGCTACTCTCCTTTCATCTTTCTCCTTCCTTCCTTCTTCTCTTTCTCTTTTCTTTCTTTCCCTTCTCCTTTCTCATTCTCTTTTCCTACCCACGACCAGACAGCGTCCGGGTCTGACCAGACCCGGCCCAAGCTCAGACCGAACTCGGTCAGGTTGGTGCGGTGCAATAGCAGCACCCCACGAATCCTCTCCTTCTTTTTCTCTTTTCTTCTCCTCCTCTCTCTCTCTCTCTCTCTCTCTCTTCTCTGCTTCTTCTCTCTCACTCTCCTTCCTTTCTTCATACGCTGGAACGTCCAGCAGTGGACGTCGAGCGCGGACAGTCTCGGTCCGGTTCCAGGTGGTGCAACAACCGCACCCCAGCATCTTCTTTCTCCTTCTCTCTCCCACTTTCTTTTCCTCCCTTCTTCCCTACTGCGGGGAATGCCCAGCAAAACTTGTCTACTCGGCCTGACTCGTTGGGAACTCGCCTTGGAGAGGCCCGAGTCAGCAAGCACTATGGCTGAACGGTGCGTGGTGCAGCTGTACCGTTCCCACACTCTCTCTAACCTTCTTCTTCCTTTCATTTCTTCTTCCATCTTTGATGCAGGTCCAGCGGAGTCACTGGACTGCCAGATTCGACCCGAATCAACTTGGTTTGGCGCCGCTTGAATGAGGAAGAAGCTCCGCCGTTAATGGCATATCCTCTCCCTCAGCTTTTTCCTTTAATCCGACAACATGGGAGGGTTTCTAAGGGTGTAATGGAGCTTGGGGGATAGTAGGAGTGGAGCTCTAACAACGTTTTCTCGGTGGGTTCAAGGTTTGAAGGTGATGGTCGGTTTCTTCTCGAGCTGCAGCAAGACGTGGAAGAGTGACTTGCACTCCATCAGTTGGGCTTAAATTGAGCCCTAAGCTCTCTTAGGACCGTCGGATCATTGATGGGCATCCCAGATTTAATCTGGTATAAACAACCTCCCAAACAATGGGTGGGAACCAAAACCATCCCTGGTTTTGCAAGGAATGCCCTAAGAAATCGGACGGCTAAGATTTCCCTCTAAGGGACGGTTAAGATTGAAGGGTGCAGGAGGACGCGGATCGTTGAGCTGGCGTGTAGACAGTTTCTATTTTAAGAAACAAGTGTTTGTAGGCCCCTTTTGCACTGCTGTTTGTGTGCACGTACTGTCGCACATACATGTGGGATTCATCAGGTTTTGGTAGAGGCCCAACTGTGCACAGGATGGATGGTTCAGATTGTCCATATGATTTAAGGTGGTGGCCCATAGCAGGCCTCAAACGGACGCTGTCCGTTGGTTGGCAAAGCGAAGAGAGAGAGAGAGAGACCTCTCCATTTCTGGAAATGGCGGGTCAGCCCGCTGCTGACTGAGTTGACGGGTCGGGTGCACCTTGAGTGCATGACCACAGTGCACATGCATCATGTGGGTGGGGTCCACCGTGATGATTGGGAGAAATCCACACCATCGATTCTTCTAGGGAGTTCCAACAAGGGTTTTGACCGTTGATCAGCTGATCATGGTATAGGTGGGGCCCACGACTTGCTTGGTAGACCTAAGGGTGGTTTCTCGTCAACCTAGTGGTCGGATGATGCCTAGGTTGGACTTCAACAGCTAAAAGATCCTAATGGCCCATTTGTAAGGCTTTTATCCTGTATTAGTAGCCAATTAATATAAAATTTATTACCATGGTACATTACTTATAGTTACACTAATTAAAATAATTTACTCTTATATAAATATAATTTTAATATTAACGTACTACTATTTACATGCTATTGGTCACACATTTACTAGTGTATAATTCATAATACACAATGTCATACTATACATACATATGAATTAGAATTCATACAACACCACATTTAAAACTGCATTGTTAAATAATATACAATTTTATTAAAATATCTAATAATTTATGTATACGTATTTATAACAGATTTTTAATGCTACACTAATATTTATAATTCAATCGTATGTTGTAAAATTATTATTCATTATGTTTACATATCATAATATTTTACATTCATTCAGTACATACACATCACTTTATTTCAATACATTTTCACACACTATTTAATTGAAAATTAAAATTTCAAAATATATCCATAATCCTTTTGATCTATGCTTGTATAAAATTCATAATATAATAAATAATAAAAATTACTATATTTATTAAATATATTACTGGATGGTTCGATTCGTCTATCGAGGTGATCGAAGTCCTAGCTATGGGTTGCGTTAATGGCATGATGGTTCAATTTTGAAGATTAACGATTGGATGGCTTGGTACATAGGTGCGGACTGTTTTTCAACAGTTAAATTTAAACTAGGATAAACATAAGTGTTTACTTAGGCCTGACTTGTATTTATGCTAAGTTTGATTATACGGTAACACTCGAGTACTGGGAAGTACGGGGTGTTACAATCTACCCCCCTTAAGAGAATTTCGTCCCCGAAATTCAGTGCTTCTATTATTATTAAGTAGAACCTCACCACTTTGTCGGGCAACCCGGTCACTTTCTCTAATAAAACCCATCACTTTGTCTACTATAACCATGACACTTTATCTCATAGTCCCATCGCTTTGTCTAGTACAATTTTGTGTATTTGTCTAGCAACTCCATCACTTCGTCTAGTGAATCATGTCACTTTATCTGCTAATCTCATCACTTTGTCAAATAAGACCCCATCACTTTGTCTGGTGGAACCACGCTACTTTGTATGGAAACCCCGTCCCTTTGTCTAGTAGAACTCCATCACCTTGACCCATAATCCTATCATTTTTTTCTAGTGGAACTTTGTCACTTTGTCTAGTGAAACCTTGTTACTTTGTCTAACAACCTCGTCAGTTTGTCTTGCAAATCCCGTCACTTTGTCTGGTGAAATCTTGTCACTTTATTCGATAAGCCTGTCACTTTATCTTGTAGAATTCCTTTATCTGGCAATCCAATCACTTTGTCTGGTAGAACCTCTTTAACTGTATACGGAGTTTACTTAGAAAAAAAATATTTGTATGGGACATAGCTATTGACTTAGATAGGGTCCACCATAATGTTTTTGTAAGATCTACTATGACCATTTGTTATTAAGTCTCATATTGGGTATAAAGACAAAAAATCAGATTGAATTATGATTCTTGTGGGCCGCACTAAAAGAAATGGTTTGGAGAGATGTATACCCTTGATTTTTAAAGGCTCCACCATGATACTTGTATGAAATCCACTCCAACCACTAAATTGCACCAAAAAAAAAAACCTTAGGCCCGTGCCCTAAAATTGTAACTGGAAATGAATCACTTAGGCCACACCAATGGAAATAATTTGGCAGAGCCCTTTACATTATGTCCAAGTCAACGTGAATCATAAATGGAATTGATTTTTGGGGTGAAAAACCTAGTGGTTGGGGTTTATTTTACATAAATATCATAGTAAGCCCCACCTGATCCACCAGTTAAACTATTTGCTCTTGCAAGTGGCTATAAGGGATGGTATGCAGATTGCTTAGGGTAGCATGCACCGTGGATAGTTGTGTGCTACTGGAAAAGCTCCGTAGGCCCTACCATGATGTATGTGTATTATTCATACTATTCATCCATTTTTATATATCATTTTAGTGCATGAGCACAAACTCGAGGTTGATCTGGATCTCAGGTAGACCACGCCACAAGAAACCGGTGATTGGATTCCTACCGTAAAAAAGTTGGTGGCTACAAAAGTTTTGGATCAATCTCATGTTTGTATTTTCTCTTCATTCATAACTTTGTGACTTTATCAAGAGGTTGGATAACATACACATTACAGTGGGCCCTAGGAAGTTTTTAATGGTGAGCTTTCAATTACTTAATGGCGTGATCCACTTGAGATTTGGATCTACCTTATTTTTGTGCTCATGCCCTAATATGATTGAAAAATGGATGGACAACATGGATAAGACACATCATCATGGTGGCCCCATGGAGATTATTTAGTAGCACACAATACCAACATGAGTGTTGTCTGCTACACTATGCAATCTGGTATTGAAGTAGTAACGCAACTTCGTTGCAACCCCAGATGCCAGGATGTGAGTGAGACCTGAGCATGGGGCACACTTTGATGTATGTATTATATATTTATGTCGTTTATTTGTTTTGCTAGTTCATTTTAAGGAATGGAAAAAAAAAAAAAACCCAAAATTGATGCAAATCTCAGGTTGACCACACCGCAAGAAATAGTAGTCATTGTTAAAAAATTTCCTCGGGCTACAAAGGTTATGGATCTAGCTGATATTTGTATTTTCCCTTCACGTGCTCTGTGTGACCTTATCAACATCGGGTTGGATGACAAATAAACATAGCCATGGACACCGGGAAGTTTTTGATGGTGGCCGTTCGGTGACCACTGTTTCCTATGATGTGGTCCACCTAAGATTTGTATCTTCTTCATTTTTTGGACAATGAATGTAAAAAAAAAAAAAAAAAAAAAAAAAAAAAAAAAAAAAAAAAAAAACCTGATGGAGGGCATATATATATATATAAAGCATACATAGAGGTGGGCACAGTCAGGTCCCACCAACATCACCGATCCTGGGTGGCAGCCACACGTCCTTGAATCAGATGCTAGGAACAGGACGCGGATTTCCTGAAAAAGCCTTTCGCATGAAGTTCTAGCGTGGGGAACCCAGGTGGGGCCCACTGTGATGTTTGTGAGAAATTCGCCCCTTCCATCTGTTTTGTGAGTTCATTTCAAAAAGTGATGCCAAAAATGAACCATATCCAAGTTCAAGTGGGCCGTACTAATGGAAAATGTGGTTAGGGAAATTCCTACAGTTGCAACCTACCTGGATTTGAAAGTGATGTTTATGTGCCATCCATACCATTGATAACTTCATTCCTACTGGGATGAACTGAAATAACAAATATTAGCATGATTCAAAACTTCCGTGGCCCACCAATATTTCAACTATGGATGTTCAATTATCACATTTTAGACACACTTGAGCTTTGGAAACGGTTCATTTTTGGCATCATGTCCTAAAATAACCTCATGAAAAGGATGGACGAGGAGGATTTCTCACAAACATCACAGTGGGCTCCACTTAGGTTCCCAGCGTAGGAACTCGCAGGAAATCTACGTCCTTGAAAACGTAACCTTTTATTTTTTTTTAATGAAGCGGTATTTTGTAAACTGTCTTTTTATTTTATTAAAGAGATGTACTAATGACAGTACAAATGATGTGGACCAATTAAATTCCAGGACACGGGGATCCAGGGTGCGCTGGAAACAGAGGATCGCACTCATAAATTGTCACGCCCCAAACTCGAAAAACGGGCTCAAAAAATTCTCGATCGCCGAATCCAGCGCCAATAGCCTCCGTAGTGCCCCATTATCAGCTCTCGGCACTTATGTACCAGATTCCGATCCTGGGATTCTACAAGGAGGATTTTCAGTGTGATATATATATTTTTTGTAATGGAGCATAACCACGAGCATAACCAAGTCACAAAACAACATCACCACATATCCACTAATATAAACATTTGAATACAATGCTGAAAGGAAAATACATATGTATCAAAATCAAAGCTCTAGAAATCCGCTGCACGCTCCAAGTTCAACGCTGCTGCGACCTAACGCCACCTGCACGCATCTATTATGCATAAGCTTATAGAAAACTTAGAGGGTGGTGAAAGTGTGTGTGAGGTAAGTGTCATGTATACAATAAAGCCCGTGAATCATACATCATCGGAATAAGCGGAAATACTAACAATATCATGAATCATACGATATCAAAATAAGCGAAAATATACTGGTAAGTCCATGAGTCATATAATATCAGAGTACGCAATGAGCCAAATATCATATACTGCGGATGCAATGCAATATATAGATCCTGCCAAGTCCGTCTAAGCCATATAAGTGCAGAAACGTAGCAATCCAAAATATCATATGTCGTGGATGAAATGCAATATGAGATGCGAATGAAATGACCAAGCTAGAGTGAAGTCGGGATGATAGTACGTATTATCGCAGGCTATGGGGTCCATCACAAGGGAATTCTATCCAAACTAGCCATACCTAAATTTGAATAGTCAAACACAATGTGGTAAACTCCTGATCTTAGGTTAGTCGCGCGCCCCAATTGAAATCCTGGCCATTGCGAACGTACACGTAACAAATAGTTGTGCACCATGTTGAGGGTCAAATATTGCATATTATACCTCAGTTGTTATCGGATTTTATGAGCATGATATTGTTAACACCTTCTTTTAAGTGTGTTTGTGTTGCAAGGTGAATTTACGAGGTTGGACTGAAACAGGATGCTTAAAGCATGGATTTAATGCTCTGATGACACCAAATTAAGGCAAGGGATGGGCCCCAGGGGACAAAGATCAACGGATTTCACGCTAGGAATCCGAGGAAATCGAGAAACTGAAGCTCAAGCGGCTCGAAATTGGCTCAGAATGTAAGATCACAGGGTTCCAACCATCCGTTCAGCTCAAAACTTCATACAGAACCTGAAGACCATATATTAACCATACATGTCAAAATTTAGCCATTGGATCCTTGTGAAAGCAGTTTAACGGACAGATCAGCCCATAAATTAGTGATTTGGGGCCCACCTGCTATTTGGATATGCTTAAATTTTGTTCTCAATGCCTTAAAAGAGGCAATAAAATAGATGAACGGTGAGGATTTTTCATAAACATCCCTTGTGGACCCCACCAGCCGTGTTTGTGCACCATGCACAAGTGCACTCAAGGTGCACAGGATCTAGAGCACCCGGTTAGCGGGCGCTGACCCAATCCCAATCACGCGAGAGACAACGGACGGGCACTGTCCCTCTATTTTGCACTAGTGGGGCCCACCCATCATACGTATGTATGATTTGGACCATCCATTGTGTCCAGACTGAGGGGACGACCACAATCCTAGTGACCTTTTGGTCCCATGCACCTGATCATAAGAAATCTGTGGTTAAACTTGAGATAGACGGCAGAATGAAGATCTCATGATCCACCACAGTTGGGATCCAAAACCAAGAATGTTTGGACGGTTTTTCATCCTGAAGATAATGAACGGAGTAGATTTTACACCTGGCATCGATCAATGGTCCACCGACCATCACAGAACCGTGTCATAGCCTCTGTTTCACAGTAGAGGTTGTGGTCCGTTTTTGTGGGCCACCATGGTCGATGATACAGATAATCGGGAACGTCCATCAGGCTTAAAAGGGCCCTATAAACATGGCCTAGGTGGTGAAATTTCAAGATACATCAGAGATTAGTTTTCGATCGTCCAAACAGCGGACAGACGGTGGAAAGATTTGATTCGATGGACCACACTAAACCCAAGCAAAAAAACCCCTTCCCGATTAAAATTCCTAGAGGAATTCAATGGGTGGGTCGGATTTCTCGTCTGACATCAATCCTAGGCCCACCAATCATCACAGATGCGTACGACCTTGCTTTTGATTCCAATGCGTAAACAGCGAGTCTGGCTCCATTGCAAACTAACTGCGAAAGAGAAGTCGGTGCTCGACTCCAGTCACCACTTCCAGAATTCTATAAAAGAGAGAGAGGGAGAGAGAGAAAGAGCATCTTAGCTAGGGGGATCAAGGAAGCTGGACGTGTGGAGCAGAGAGAGTAACAATTATTTATTTTCCTTTTACTGTTTAGTTTTATTTCTTTTATGATGTTTAGCCTAGTCATGCCTAGTCTAGGCCAAACCTCTTAGCTAGGGCTAAGAGGTGAAGCTTGTAGCGTGATGGGAGAACTCTTTGCTTGTGTCATTTGTTTAAACTGAATTGATATTGATTTTAGTTTAATTATGGGGAATGTTTTCAGTTTTTAATGGTCTGTTGTGACTAAAATTACAATGGGTCTGCGATAGCTTTGAGCATGTTCCTTTCCTTATTTTGATTATGACGTCAGGAAGCCCTGTTGTTCACCATCGTCTCCTTGGCATGGTTGGATGTCGGTACCCTTCCTAACCTTCATATCATGGTGATTGGTTACTAATTAGTTTAATTCTGTTGTTTACTTTGTTTCCTGGGCATGGTTTGGTGATGGAATCCATTCTAATTCATATACCTTTCATCTCTTGAAAACTATATTAAAGGTAGTTTAGTTTGTTTTTCATGATTACATCCTTCAACTGGATGAAGATGAGACTCTAAGTCTAGTTGAGTTTTGATACATCCATAAGATCTCCCTGATCTCTATAAGTGGATCCTCTGAATCCCTAGTTTCATTCCTCTGAATTCTCTAAATTTTAGATAAATATTTCACCATTATTCCTCAAATTACAATCGATTTAGATTTCATCTTAGTCTAATTCTAGTTCTACTTAGTTTCAGATAATGTATAGGTATTAGTCCCTTGGAATTTGACCTCAGTCTCATCGAGTTTATTACTACATCACAACCCTACACTTGGGGAGTGAACAAGTTTTTGGCGCCGTTGCCGGGGATTAACAATTACGTTTTCTGAAATTAATTGGTTTTAGAGTTAGTTTAAGATTATGATTTTTACTAACTTTATTTTTAGATTTTTCTTTTTTTTTTATTTTTAGAACTAACTTTCCTGTTTTGTAGGGTTGTTAATAGATCTTCTAAACTGCCCTTTCTATTCTTCCTCTTAGGTTTAGGTTTAGAATCTGAAGTAAGAGTGTTGTATGCCCAAGTGGGTTCGTGATAGCACTCGACAACTCTAGACTGGAGGAGGATTAATTGAGGGGCTGACTGTCCATCGCAGGACTAGACACCGATCGAGATCCCCAGAGTTAGTTGAAGTAATGGTTGCAAATCAACTCCCTCCACCTGGGATTGAGGAAGTCCATGATGAGAATGAGGTGCATCAAGCACCCCCGTGTCACGCCCCGAACTCGGAGACCGGACTCACAAAATTTCCGATCGCCGAATTCGGCACCGACAACCTCCGTAGTACCCCATTCTTGGCTCCCGGTACCCATATACTAGGTTCCGATCCTGAGATGCAATAAGGAGGATTTCTAATAATCAGTTTGATTCGTAATGAGTATAACCACAAGCATAACCCACGAACAATAACTACAAGAATACCATTACAAAATCCACTATGATCAAAAACTTTAAGTACAAGGTGTATGAAGGGAAATACAAGATAGTGATAATAATAAAAACTCCAGAAGCTCGACTACACACTCCAACTGCGGCGAGACTACGGCTGCATCCTGGCATCACCTGCACGCATCAATCGTGCACAAGCTTATAGAAAACTTAGAGGGTGGTGTAAGTGTGTGCGCAATATGAGCGTGCTCAGAATGCAAGGTCAGAGTAATGAGGAAACATGCTGATGAGTACATAAATGCAGTCAGCCGTACCAAGGTTATGCGGTGCAAGATATGAATACTATCAGCCATGTCAAGGCCATGCGATACATAATGCAAGTCAAGCATGCCAATCCACCTCCACATATCAATGTAGCTCCTCACTAGAGCATCAAATCAGTACGGTTCTCAGTCTTGATAATCACTGGGGTCTAGTACACTCTACGCCAGCTTGTTGTCCCTATCCGAATGCACAACTGGGAGAGTGGAAGAGACCTCACTATCCGCCTGCCAATATCGCGCCCGGCTCGTCGATAATGTACCTATTCCTCAAGCTGGTCAAACTCAACCTAGAAATTGCCCCCTCACTTAGGCGGGTAAGGTCACACCCCTTTCTAACCGACCACGATACAGTGGAAGACGTGGCCTACTGGTATACAACCCTCTCGCACTCATGTATCCACTCTGTCTCGACGTTAGAGTCATCCTTTGGTACCATCGGGTTTAGGAATTTTCACCCAGGGACATCTATGGCGCCCGTATGCTAGAACCAACCATTTTCGGTATCCATTCCAGCCACCCACGATGTATTTGTGGAGGTTATGGCCCTGATGTCGCTAGGGCATATAATAATCATGATCATACAAATGCAAGTGCATGAATCACCCTACCAAACATGCAATAATTCTGCGCGCGCCGCGCGCTCATGTAGGGCAACTCCGCCTATCAAGGAACCCATAAACAATCCCCCCGAAGGCATATGCTATGATCAGTCACTCGTCATATCAGACATACATATGATGCGTATGATCATGAATCATGAGTCTATACTAAACATGTCATAGGGTGATGGGCTTGTGCATAACGGATATGGGCCTAGACGACTTACTCACTATAAGTATGGGCCTATCAGTGGGTCTTAGGGAGAGTGACAATGTGGACATTTAACCAACATTATCCCAACAATGTGGGCGTCAAACCATCATTGATCCCAAGCCATAGCCTACTATAATAGTCAACACATAAACCATGATAGAATCACGTTATAATGGGCCTCATGTAAATCCCATTGGGCCTCGACCCATGGGCATTCAATACATCAAATGGGCCTCAAACCATGGTCTCATATATATCAAAGTGGGCCTTAGTGGGCGGGCCACAAATACATTAAGATGGGCCTCAACAATGGCCTTAAAATAATCTCAAAATGGTTGGGCGGTTGGGATAAAACTCATGCATCATGGTAGGTCCCGTAGTGGTTGAAGGGAGTACCCATAGCGGGGCCCACACTCTGGAAGGTGTGGATACAATACATACATCGATGGGTCCCATGTGGGGCCTACCATAATATTTATTTTCCATCCAGTCCGTTGATAAGGTCATAGGGGCCCACCATAATATTTATTTTCCACCCAAGCTGTTCATAGGGTCACATGGCCTAGGTCCCACTGTAATGTTTATTTGCCATTCAAACTGTTCATAAGAACACGTGGGCCAGGGCCCACCATAATGTTTATTTTCATCCAATCTATTCATAAGGTCACGTGGACCTTGGGGGCCCATTGTAATATTTATTTTCCATACAACCTGTTGACAGGGCCACACGGCCATGGGGCCCACTGGAATGTTTATTTTCCAAACAACCTATTGATAGGGTCACGTGGACCAGAGGCCCACTAAAATGTTCATTTGCCACCCAACCTATTCATAGGGTCAGACGGTCAGGGAGGGCCCACCGTAATGTTTATTTTCCATACAACCTGTTTATAAGGTCACGTGGACCTGGGGCCCACCTCAATGTGGTTCACCAATCCAGCCCATCCATTATGTGTGTCCCACTTGGTTGAGGGTTCAGACCAAGTTTCAGCCGTGTCCAAATTTCAGGTAGGCCCCACCAAGTGATTTTATATGTTTTAGGCATCTCTTCACATGATTTTAGATGGTGTGGCCCACCTGAGTTCCGTATATGAATGATTTTTGGTGGCACGTAGCCAGGGGGAGGCCCACCCAATGCACGGTGTTGATGTTCGAAACGCATCACGGTGGGTCCCACAGCTAGGCCGTGAGGCCCAGCCCGTCCGTTCGCCAGCCCATGCAGCACAAGCGCTGCCTGTGCCTTCTAATAGCAGTAGACGCTGCTACACTTTTTTTTATTATTTTTTTCTAGGTGGGACCTACATTAACCAGATCTACCCCGTCCATTGTTTGTGTCCCACAAAATTAGGGGTCCAAACCAAGTTTCAGGTGGGTCCAAGCTTCTTGTGGACCCTAACAATCATTTTTCCAAGTTTTAACGGAAAATACTAGCATTCTCAATGCCATGGCTCGCTAGATAATTGGATCGGTCTCATTTTTCGGCTCAATGCCTAAAACGATGCAAGGTTGGGACGGATGGCTTGGATGATGCATAAACATCAAGGTGGCATCTATACGGGTGACCCACCCCAAAAACAATTTTTTTTATCTTTTTATTACCTTGAAAGTACACACCCATGTCAGTCCACGCACTCCATATTAGCTATACCCATCCAGCATCCAGGGACGTTGGACGGTATGGATACAACACATGCACTGTGGTGGGTCCCACATGGACGTGGCCCACCATTCTTATATATATACGTGTGTGTGTATATATATATAATATATATATATATATATATATATATATATATATAATGTAAATATAATACACTATATATGTTATGTAGACTACGGATCTCTCCTAAAATGCGGTGGGCCACACCATCCGATGGATGGAGTAGGTTTAACACAAATCGATGGGCCCACTACATTCTAAGGAGAGGAAAAAAAAGATAAAGAGAGAGAGAGAGAGAGAGAGAGAGAGAGAGAGAGAGAGAGAGAGAGAAACGGTGATGGTGGGACCCCACCACTATGGGCCCCACATAATACATCTCATACATCAAAATGGGTCCCACCAACAAGTGGGCCCTAAAAATAAGATTTCAACGGTGGATCACCCACCTCTTGCACTCCTACTTGCTCTTTAGCCTCCTTTGCTTGACTTTTAACGATGGATGATGGACTTTTGATGGTGGGGATGAGGAATGGACGGTTGAGATGGGAGATGAGAGAGTGGGAAAATGGGCCACACTTGTTGTTTGGGAGAGGGAGAAAGCTGTGATGTATGGATTTTTGGTTGGGAGATTTGAGAAATGAGAGAGAAAATGAAGTGATGGGATGATGTGTGATGGGGATGGGTGGAGTGATGTGTTGTAAGAAGGGATGGGTGGAGAGAGAGATGAAGTGATGTGAGGGTTGACTTTGGACTTGCTTGTATAAGAAAAAGGTATGAGTTATTGTACTTGGGTATGGAGTGACTTGACTTGTACTTGACATGAGTAATTGATTGATTGATGGGACATTTCGTAGAGATTCTCTCGAAGTTTGTAACGCGCGGTGTTTCACTCGAAATGAACGTGGGCCTACATCTTCTACCCTGGGTATCGGTTAGGTGCGCGAGTCGCAGCGACGATGCGGTCGCTAAGGTACAAGTTTCAGTTCGAACTGACTTTAGTATGCAGGACTCGGCTTAGGATCGCACGCAAACGTCGGTAACGGGTCGAGGGTTGCAGGAATTCGACTGGTAGGATCGCGCAAGCCTACAGAACGGTACGGACTAAGGTACAGATCTTACAACTCTCCCCTCCAATTAAAAATTGTCCTCAAAATTTGCACAATCTAGACATAACTTATAATAGAAGGGAAATAAGGCATCGCCATATAAAATCGAAGACAACATACAAGATACAACATAAAATCAATCATCAAAGAGATGGGGATAGCACTCTCAAATCTCAGCCTCTCGCTCCTAAGACGCCTCATCAACAGAATGGTGACCCCACTGAACTTTCACTAAGGGTATGACCTTGGTCCGGAGGACCTGCTCCTTTCGATTAAGGATACAAACTGGCTGCTCAATGTAAGAAGCGTCCTCATGAACCTCCAACAACTGCCAATCAATAACAGGAACGATGTCTGACTCATACTTCCTCAACATAGATACGTAGAAAATATTGTGGACGTCAGACAATTGAGATGGCAAGGCAAACCAATAGGCCACAACGCCAATGCACTCAGTGATCTCGAAAGGTCTTATGAATCTCAGGGTAAGCTTGCCCTTCGCTCCAAATTGAACTACGCTCTTCATGGGCGAGACCTTGAGATACACATGGTCTCCTACATCAAACTCCAATGGACGACATCGGCGGCCAGCAAAACTCTTCTGTCGACTCTGAGCTGTGCGCATCTTTTGCCTGATGATATCGATAGCCTCTGATGTCTCCTGCACAAGCTCGGGACCTAGGAGACACCGCTCTCCAACCTCGGTCCAATAACTCAGAGATCTGCACGGTTGCCATACAATGCCTCAAAAGGAGCCATGCCATTGGTTGCCTGATAGCTTTTATTGTATGCGAACTCAGCCAATCGCAAATGCTCATCCCAGCTACCCTCAAAATCAATCGCGCAGGCCCGAAGTATATCCTCAAGTATCTGATTGACCCTCTCGGTCTGGCCATCGGTCTGCGGATGATACGCGGTGCTGAGCTGCAAATCAGTCCCCATCGTCTCTGAAAGCTCCTCCAGAACTGAGACGTGAACCTCGGGTCTCAGTAAAAAACAATCGAGACTGGAACGCCGTGCATTCTCACAATCTCCTCGATGAATAACCTCGCAAGCCGGTCTAAAGGGCAAGTCGCACGAATCACAAGAAAATGTGCTGATTTTGTCAGACGATCAACGACAACCCAGATGACGTCATGACTGCGCTGAGTCATCGGTAAACCCATGATAAAATCAGTAGATACGTGCTCCCACTTCCACATCAGGACGCTCAACGGCTGCAATAGACCAGGGGTCTCTGATGATAGGCCTTGACACGCTGGCATGTGTCACACTCGGCCACAAAACTGACAATCTGGCGCTTCATCCCCGCGCAGAAATACTGCCTCGTCATATCACGGTACATCTTCATCGAGCCAGGGTGGATAGAAAACCGCGATCGATGTGCCTCAGTCATAAGATCTCTGCGTAACTCAGAAATATCTGGAACACATAACCGGCCTCTGAAGTGAAGTCCACCATCAGAACCAATCTGCCAATCTGTCTGACTCTCAGATGCTACCTCTGCTCGGTAATCCTGCAACGACTCGTTTGTCTGCTGAGCCTCGATCACCCTTGCGACAAGAGAGGGTTGAATTGACAGGCTCGATAGTTGAACGATAGAAGACTGTAGACCAAAATCAAAGTCGTACTCTACTATATCCTCGAGCATCCTCCACTCCTGAATCATCATGTGTGTCACCAGGCCTCGTGGCTGATGGCTGAGGGTATCCGCCACCATGTTCGCCCTACCTGGGTGGTACTGGAGATCAAAATCATAATCCTTCAGAAGTTCCATCCAACGCCTTTGCTTCATGTTTAGCTCGGACTGAGAGAATAAGTATTTCAAGCTCTTGTGGTCGGAGAAGCGCTTGAACCTGACCCCGTAAAGATAGTGCCTCCACACCTTCAGTGCGAAGACAACTGCTGCTAGCTCCAAATCATGCATGGGGTAGTTCAGCTCATGGACCTTGAGCTGACGAGACTTGAAGGCTATAGGTCTGCCGTGATGCATCAGGACAACACCTAAACCAATACGTGAGGCATCGGTAAATACAGCAAATCCATCACAGCCAGAGAGAAGAGTGAGGATAGGAGCGGACGTCAGATGGTCTTTTAGCTTCACGAATGTCTGCTCATATGCGTCAGTCCAAATAAAATCTGTGCCCTTCCGAGTCAACCTGGTCATTGGGGCCGCGATACGGGAGAAGTCCTCTATGAAACGTCGATAGTATCCCGCTAAACCAAGGAAACTATGGATCTCGGACGCAGTTGTGGGCTGGTTCCACTGACGCACTGCCTCAACCTTCGAGGGGTCCACTGCGACACCCTCCTTCGTCACCACGTGACCAAGGAACTTCACCTCCTGCCAGAACTCGCACTTCTCCAGCTTGCATATAGCTGGTGGGCACGGAGGGTCTGCAATGCGATCTTCAGATGGTGCATATGGTCCTCACGGGTCCTCGACTATATCTGAATGTCATCGATGAAGACCACAACAAATTGATCAAGATATGGACGGAAGACCTCGTTTATCAACTGCATGAAGACAGTGGGTTCATTGGTCAGTCCAAAGGACATAACCTGAAACTCAAAATGACCGTAACACGTCCTGAAAGCTGTCTTCAGGATGTCCTCCTCTCGGACACGAATCTGATGATAACCGAAACGTAGGTCAATCTTCGAAAAGAACTGTGCACCCTTCAGCTGATCAAATAAATCATATATCCTCGGGAGTGGGTACTTGTTCTTAATCGTGACTCGGTTGAGCTCGCGGTAATCGACGCAGTGCCTCAACGAGCCATCCTTCTTCCTAACGAAGAGTACCGGCGCTCCCCAAGGTGAACTGCTTGGACGAATGAATCCCAACTCACGCAACTCATCCAACTAACGTTGCAGCTCATGCAACTCCATCGGTGCCATACGGTACGGGGCTTTCGAGATAGGCGTGGTCCCGGGCACAAGATCGATCTGGAACTCAATATGACGGTGCGACGACAATCTTGAAATCTCCCGGAACACATCGGGGAAATCACAGACAATCTGCAACTGATCAATACACAAGGCAATAGGCTCCTCGACTGCGCAGGTCATCAAACGAGACAATGACTCTCCTCGAGGCTCTGCAATGAACTGAAACTGTAGCAAGTCGGGTTTGCAGAACGTGACTATCCTCATAGAACAGTCTAAAATGGCGTGGTACTCGACCAGCCAATCCATGCCCAAGATAACGTCGAAGTCTGTCATCGGCAGCACAAACAAGTCATCGAACAAAAAGATATCACCGACAAGAATGGGACAAGACGAACAGAAACGACCCAATACTGTGGTCTTCCCGAAGGGCGTCGATACAGTCAATTCCTCACTAGCAGACTCTGTCGGTAATCTAGTTGATTAGCAGAAATCCTCATACATGAATGAGTACGAAGCACCGAAATTAAATAATACTCAAGCGATACATGAAGAGACTGGAAGTATATCCTCAACGACTCTTCCAGAGGTCTGCGGGTCCTACTGAGCTGCATAAAATCTAGCTTGAGCTGGCTGGGGAGGCGTCTGTCCCCTTTGAGGATGCTACTGTTGGTGATGTCGCTGAGGCGTTTGAAACTGTTGTCTCTGCTGCTATGGCCTCGGAGGATGGTATTGCTGCTGAGGGGGCCTCGGTGGTGGAATCTGCTGTCGTTGTTGCTGCAGTGCTCTGGACTGCTGTGGAGGCTGCTGTGGTGCTCTCGGCTGCTGTTACTGAGGTCGGGGACACTCCCACCTAAGGTGTCCTACCCCACCGCAACCATAGCAGGTATCAGAAAGCTGCCTCTAAGGTGATGCTGCTCGGGGTGCCGATGGTGCTATTGGTGCTCTGGCGGATGAGTGGATCCTGTATCTCTGCGGTAGTCGGTGTTGCTAAGAGCTACTAGAGGAGGCCTGCCTCTTCTGACCCCTCCTCTGATCTCGATCGTTCTGTCCGCCGGCCCACTCGGCCTCATAAATCTGAGCCCTCCACACTACCACCTAAAAGGTCGGGAGCTCATGCCCAATAACACAGCCTCGAAGACTGTAACGTAAGCCGTTCTTAAAACGGCGGGCCTTTCGCCCCTCATCATCAACCATATATGGCGCAAACCTCGATAGTGCCACAAAACGGACTGCGTACTGTGTCATGGTCATGTCCCCCTGCACCAGGGTCTCGAACTCTAATGCTCTCTGACGACGGATATGGTCGAGGAAGTACTGCTCCTCGAATTAGTCAATAAAGTCCTCCCATGTCCAGACGTAATCAGGTCCTGCAACATGGGTAACGGAGGTCCACCAATGCTCGGCCTCGCCCTGGAAGAGAAATACTGCTAACCAGACTCGCTGCTCGGTCGTACATGACATAGTATCGAAGATCTTCTCCACATCGGAGCGACATCTCTCAGCTGCAGTTAGATCTGGCTCGCCCTGGAAACGCGGAGAATCGAGCTGTCGGAACTCTCGAAGTATGACGCTCGCACGCTCTTGCTTAGCCTGAGCTAGAGAAACAACTAGGCGCCTGACCTACCCGTGAAGCGCAACAGTCATAGCCTCCAACATCTGCTGTAACTGCGAGGCACTTACAGGCACGGTCGGATCCGCACCGGCATCCGGTAGAGGAACATTATCCTCAAGCAAGGGAGTAGGGATCTCTGGCGGTGGAACGGGAGGCGCAGGTGGTAAAGCTGGAGCCTCAGCTAGTGGATCAGGGTGCGCTCGGATCACTCTCCTGGGCGGCATGTCCTATAGAAAAGATAAGGCATCAATTAATATTGAGAATCGCACGTTAGGGAACTCAATCGGAACGTTTTGCACCCGGAACCTAATCGCCCTAAACTCATAGTAAACATGTGATGTTGTTCTCGGTTATTCCCAAGTTATGCTCTGATACCAACTTCTATCACACTCCGAACTCGAAGACCTGGCTCACAACATTCCCAATCGCTGAATCCGGCACCGACAGCCTCCTTAGTACCCCATTCTTGATTCCCGGCACCCATATACCAGGTTCCGATCCTGGGATGCTATACGGAGGATTTTAATAATCACTTTGATTCGTAATGAGCATAACTACAAGCATAACCCACAAACAATAACCACAAGAACACCATCACAAAATCCACTATTATTAAAAACTTTGAGTACAAGGCGTATGAAGGGAAATAGAAGATAGTGATAATAACAAAAACTCCAGAAGCTCGGCTGCACGCTCTAACTGCGGCGAGACTACGGCTGCGTCTTGGCGTCACCTGCACGCATCAATCATGCATAAGCTTATAGAAAGTTTAGAGGGTGGTGTAAGTGTGTGTACAATATGAGCGTGCTCAGAATGCAAGGTCAGAGTAATGAGGAAACATGCTGATGAGTACATAAATGCAGTCAGCCGTACCAAGGCTATGCAGTGCAAGATATGAATACTATCGGCCATGTCAAGGCCATGTGATGCATAATGCAAGTTAAGCATGCCAATCCACTTCCCCATATCAATGCAGCTCCTCACTAGAGCATCAAATCAGTACGGTTCTCAGTCTGGATAATCACTGGGGTCTAGTACACTCTACGCCATCTTGTCCTCCCTATCCGAACGCACAACTGGGAGAGTGGAAGAGACCTCACTATCCGCCTGCTAATATCGGGCCCGGCTCGTCGATAGTGGACCTATTCCTCAAGCTGGTCAAACTCAACCTAGAAATTGCCCCCTCACTCAGGCGGGTAAGGTCACACCCCTTTCTAACTGACCACGACACAGTGGGAGACGCGGCCTACTGGTATACGGTCCTCGCGCGCTCGTGTATCCACTCGGTCCCGATGTTGGAGTCATCCTCTGGTACCATCGGGTTTAAGAATTTTCACCCAGGGACATCTATGGCTCCCGTATGCTAGAACCAAACATTTTTGGTATCCAATCCAGCCACCCACGATGTGTCTGTAGAGGCTATAACTCTGATGTCGCTAGGGCATACAATAATTATGACCACACAAATGCAAGTGCATGAATCACCCTACCAAACATGCAACAATCCTGCGCGCGCCGTGCGCTCGTGTAGGGCAACTCAGCCTATCAGGGAGCCCATAAACAATCCGCCTGAAGGCATATGCTATAATCAGTCACTCGTCATATCAGACATACATATGATGCGTATGATCATGAATCATGAGTCTATACTAAACATGTCGTAGGGTAATGGGCTTGTGCATAACAGATATGGGCTTAGATGGCCGACTCACTAGAAGTATGGGCATATCAGTGGGTCTTAAGGAGAGTGACAATGTGGACATTTAACCAACATTATCCCTATAATGTGGGCGTCAAACCATCATTGCTCCCAAGGCATAACCCACTATAATAGTCAACACATAAACCATGGCAGAATCACGTTATAATGGGCCTCATGTACATCCCATTGGGCCTCGACCCATGGGCCTTCAATACATCAAATGGGACTCAAACCATGGTCTCATATATATCAAAGTGGGCCTTAGTGGGCGGGCCACAAATACATTAAGATGGGCCTCAACAATGGCCTTAAAATAATCTCAAAATGGTTGGGCGGTCGGGATGAAACTCATGCATCATGGTAGGTCCCATAGTGGTTGAAGGGAGTACCCATAGTGGGGCCCACACTCTGGAGGTGTGGATACAATATATACATCGGTGGGTCCCATGTAGGGCCTACCATAATATTTACTTTCCATCCAGTCCATTGACAAGGTCATAGGGGCCCACCATAATATTTATTTTCCACCCAAGCTGTTCATAGGGTCACATGGCCTAGGTCCCACTGTAATGTTTATTTTCCATTCAAACTGTTCATAAGAACACGTGGGCCAGGGCCCACCATAATGTTTATTTTCATCCAATCTGTTCATAAGGTCACGTGGACCTTGGGGGGCCCACTATAATATTTATTTTCCATACAACCTGTTGACTGGGCCAGACGGCCATGGGGTCCACTGGAATGTTTATTTTCCAAACAACCTGTTGATAGGGTCGTGTGGACCAGAGGCCCACTGAAATGTTCATTTGCCACCCAACCTATTCATTGGGTCAGACGGTTAGGGAGGGCCCACCGTAATGTTTATTTTCCATACAACCTATTTATAAGGTCACGTGGACCTGGGGCCCACCTCAATGTGGTTCACCAATCCAGCCCACCCATTATGTGTGTCCCACTTGGCTGAGGGTTCAGACTAAGTTTCAGCCGTGTCCAAATTTCAGGTAGGCCCCACCAAGTGATTTTATATGTTTTAGGCATGTCTTCACATGATTTTAGACGGTGTGGCTCACCTGAGTTCCGTATACGACTGATTTTTGGGTGGCACGTAGCCAGGGGGAGGCCCACCCAATGCACGACATTAATGTTCGAAACGTATCACGGTGGGTCCCACAGCTGGGCCGTGAGGCTCAGCCCGTCCGTCCGCTCGCCCATGCAGCACATGCGCTACCTGCACCTTCTGACAATAGCAGACGTTGCTGCACTTTTTTTTTCTAGGTGGGACCCACATTAACCAGATCTACCCCGTCCATTGTATGTGTCCCACAAAATTAGTTGTCCAAACCAAGTTTCAGGTGGGTCCAAGCTTCTTGTGGACCCCAACAATCATTTTCCCAAGTTTTAACGGAAAATACTAACATTCTCAATGCCATGGCCCGCCAGATAATCGGATCGGTCTCATTTTACGGTTCAACGCCTAAAATGATGCAAGGGTTGGGACGGACGGCTTGGATCATGCATAAACATCAAGGTGGGGTCTACATGGGTGGCCCACCCCAAAAATATATTTTTTTCTTTTTATTACCTTGAAAGTACACACCCATGTCAGTCCACGCACTCCATATTAGCTATACCCATCCAACGTCCAGGGACACTGGACGGTATGGATACAACACATGCACTGTGGTGGGTCCCACATGGACGTGGCCCACCATTCTTATATGTATACGTGTATATATATATACACACACACACATATATATATATGTATATGATTTTAATCTAATATATATATAATGTAAATATAATACACTATATATGTTATGTAGACAACGGATCTCTCCTAAAATGCGGTGGGCCTCACCATCCAATGGATGGAGTAGGTTTAACACAAATTGATGGGCCCACTACATTCTAAGGAAAGGAAAAAAAAGATAAGGAGAGAGAGAGAGAGAGAGAGAGAGAGAGAGAGATGGTGATGGTGGGGCCCCGTCACTATGGGCCCCACATAATACATCTCATACATCAAAATGGGTCCCACCAACAAGTGGGCCCTAAAAATAAGATTTCAACGGTGGATCACCCACCTCTTGCACTCCTCCTTGCTCCTTAGCTTCCTTAGCTCCTTTGCTTGACTTTTAACGGTAGATGTGGACTTTTGATAGTGGGGATGATGAATGGACGGTTGAGATGGGAGATGAGAGAGTGAGAAAATGGGCCACACTTGTTGTTTGGGAGAGGGAAAGAGCTGTGACATATGGATTTTTGCTTGGGAGATTTGAGAAATGAGAGAGAAAATGAAGTGATGGGATGATGTGTGATGGGGATGGGTGGAGTGATGTGTTGTAAGAAGGGATGGGTGGAGAGAGAGGTGAAGTGATGTGAGAGTTGACTTTGGACTTGCTTGTGTAAGAGAAAGGTATGGGTTGTTGTACTTGGGTATGGAGTGACTTGACTTGTACTTGACATAATTGATTGATTGATTGATGGGACATTTCGTAGAGATTTTCTCAAAGTTCGTAACACGCGGTGTTTCACTCGAAATGAACGTGGGCCTACATCTTCTACCTTGGGTATCGGTTCGGTGCGCGAGTCATGGCGTTAGAACCGCAGCGACGACGTGGTCGCTAAGGTACAAGTTTTGGTTCGAGTCGACTTCGGTATACATGACTCGACTTAGGATCGCATGCAAACGTCGGTAATGGGTCGAGAGTTATCGGAATTCGACCGGTAGGATCGCGGAAGCCTACGGAACAGTACGAACTAGGGTACAGGTCTTACACCCCGTCTCATACTTTACGAGACTATTTACAGCCGGCAGGGGTGAGCACGCCCTCATGCATGGTTTTTTTAAAAAACACGGGACACATGAATATCAAGCCAAGGGTGATCCAACTCCTTCCTAAATTTCATAGGCTTGAATCTGAAGAACCGTATCTACACTTGAAAGAGTTTGATGAGACTATAACCACTTTATATTTTCCAAACGTGTCTGAGGACACAGTCAGGCTGAAACTCTTCCCCTTTTCTTTGAAAGAGAAAGCTAAGACGTGGCTACATTCACTGCGTCCTAGATCCATTGACACATGGAATGATGTGCAAAGGGAGTTCATAAAGAAAATTTTCCATATCATAAAACGAACACCCTTAGAAAATCAATCATGAACTTCGCCCAAAGGGAGGATGAAACATTCTTCCAATGTTGGGAAAGGTTCAAGGATCTTGTCAGTTCATGCTCACAACACGGTTTTAAAACGTGGTGCATTACAAACTTTTTCTATGATGGACTAACATCTTCCATGCGCCATGTGGTCGAGACAATGTTTAATGGAGAATTTATGAATAAAGATGTCAATAAGGTATGAGATTACCTCGATAGCCTTGCTGAAAAATCACAATCATGGGAGCATTACCCAAATTCGAACACCACGTCTAGGCCGACTCAATCTAAGGAGAAAGGTGGATTGTATCTCTTGAAAGAAGAGGATGATCTCAATTATAAAGTGACTAATCTTATAAGAAAATTCGAGGCCATGGAAGAAAAGAAAGATAAGGGTAATGAAATTGTTTGCGGCATCTGTGATTGCAACATTCACACAACTAAAAATTATCATACAATACCTACCTTTCGAGGAGTGTTGAATGAACAAGTCAATACCTTAAATAACTATCAAAGACCTTTTAATGGACCTACCTCTAATACATACAATCCTAGTTGGAAAAATCACCCAAATTTTAGTTGGAGGAATGAACAAACTGCTACCCCTCAAGGTTTCTTCAATAAAAATCCAAATCAGGGGAAACCTCAAGAAGAACCGGTTCAAAATTTCATACAAGAGCTGGCTCAGGCAGTGTGAGGATTTATAAATTTTATGCAAAAGATGGATTCACGTATGACGATTATAGAAAAGGAGATGCTTCCTGCACAACCTCTCCTGAATCCTAAACCGCAGTACGAGATAAGTGATCCAAGCTCTTCAAACCAGATGGAGCACACTAAATCTATCACCACTCTTAGGAGTGGGAAGATTATTGATAAAACCCTTCCGATTAGGCCCGAAAAGCCAAAAGAATCATAAGAGGACAACAATGATGGATCTATTGATGCCCCACAAAAATTAGAACTAAAACTTCTAGAGAAGCCAGTTGCTCTATTCCCCCAACGGTTGGTTGCACCAAAACCTCTCTCTAACTCTCAGGATATTCTAGAGGTGTTGAAACAAGTGAAAGTCAACATTCCTCTACTTGATGCCGTAAAACAAATACCTTCATATGCCAAATTCTTGAAAGACCTATGCATGACCAAAAGACGGCAAAGTATTCAAAAGAAGATCTTCTTGACCGAGAAAGTGAGTGTCATCCTAAAGCAAGATGTGCCGCAGAAATACAAGGATCCTGGTAGCCCAACCATATCATGTATGATCGGTAACTACCGCATTGAGCACGCACTTCTTGACCGAGGAGCGAGTGTCAATCTGATTCCTTACTCGGTATACAAACAGGTAGGGTTGGGTGAATTAAAAACCACCTTAACCACGTTACAACTCGTTGATCGTTCTATTCGTATACCAAGAGGGATAATTGAGGATGTGTTAGTTTAGGTTGACAGATTCTACTACCCTGTAGATTTCATCATCCTAGATACTGAACCCGTCAATAATGGAAGCACTCAGATTCCCGTCATCCTTGGTCGCCCATTCCTTGTTACTTTAAACGTAATTATCAATTGCAGGAATGGAGTCATGAGCATGTCTTTTGGGAATATGACATTAGAGTCAAACGTCTTTTTCAATAACAGCAGAAATTCCGAGGATGATGAAGATTTCCACGACGTTAACATGAATGATTCTTTCGTGTAAGATAGAACGCCTCTGACCTTATCCTTTGATCCTCTAGAGACATACCTGGCACACTCTCATGACTTGGATGATGACATAATTAGGGAGACGTGTGCCTTGCTTGATACTGCGCCGGTACTTGAAGTTAACTGGTGGAGGCCACAATTTGAAGAATTACCTCAAACCGATGTAGTGCCTCTACCGTCTAACCTCAAACCACCGAAGGTTGACCTAAAACCTTTGCCCTTTGATATGAAATATGTCTATTTAGGTTAAAATGAGACATACCCGGTGGTGATCTCTGCCCATCTAGAGAAAGAACAGGAGAGCATGCTCATATCTACTCTCATTGAGCATAAGGGAGCCCTTGGATGGACAATAGCAGACCTCAAGGGAATCGACCCCTTGATTTGTACTCACCGCATATATATTGAGGACAATGCAAAGACCGCTCAGCAATCACAACGTAGACTAAATCCAAACATGAAGGAAGTGGTTAAAGTCGAAGTTTTAAAACTATTGGACGTGGGTATCATATACCCCATATCCGATAGTTAATGGTGAGTCTAACTCAGGTGATTCCTAAGAAGTCCGGGATCACCATCGTAGCAAATGCCAATAATGAAATTGTGCCAACTAGAGTTACTACTGGTTGGAGAATGTGCATTGACTACAGGAAGTTGAATACCGTCATGAGAAAGGACCACTTTCCTTTGCCCTTCAAATATCAAATCTTGGAAAGGTTAGCCGGTCATTCCTATTACTGTTTCCTTGATGGGTATTCAGGCTATAATCATATTGAAATCGCCCCTGAGGACCAGGAAAATACCACATTTACATGTCCTTATGGCACTTTTGCTTATAGAAGGATGCCATTCGGGTTATGTAATGCCCCTGCCACCTTCCAGCGATGTATGATAAGTATCTTTTCTGACATGGTGGGGAAATATCTAGAGGTCTTCATGGATGATTTCTCTATTTTTGGTTCATCTTTCAGTGAGTGCTTAGAGAGTCTTAAATGTGTGCTGAAAAGATGTGAAGAAAAGAATCTGGTACTTAATTGGGAGAAGTGCCATTTTATGGTTCAGAAGGGAATTGTCCTTGGGCATATCATCTCGTCCAAGGGAATCAAGGTAGATAAGGCAAAAATCGATCTTATCTCTAACCTACCTCCACTCAAGAACATCAAAGACGTGTAATCCTTCTTAGGACATGCAGGGTTTTATAGACGATTTATAAAGGACTTCAGCCTCCTCTCTCGTCCTTTATGTAATCTTTTTCAAAAGGATGCACCATACGAGTGGACTGAGCAATGCCAGGAAGCTTTCACCAAGCTTAAGGGCATGTTAACCACTGCACCTATCATGCAGCCACCCGACTGGAGCCTTCCTTTTGAGTTTATGTGCGACGCTTTTAATTATGCTCTTGGAGCGGTTCTAGGTCAGAGAAAAGATAAGAGGCCTTACGTCATTCATTATGCGGAAGGACTCTAAATCCTGCCCAAGTGAACTACTCGACTACGAAAAAGAAACTCCTAGCCATAGTGTTTGCCTTGGACAAATTTGGGTCCTACCTAATCGGATCCAAGATCATTATCTACACAGATCATGCGGCACTCAAGTATCTTCTTTCTAAGAATGATTCTAACTCCCACCTGATAAGATGGATCCTTCTACTCCAAGAATTTGATATGGAATTTAAAGATAAAAGGGGAGTAGAGAAAGTAGTGGCCGATCACATTTCTCACCTTAATACCTCTGATTCCCTTGAGGCGACCTACATCAATGACATGTTCCCTAATGAACAACTATACAGAGTCTCTCATTCACCTTGGTTCGCTGATATTGCTAATTATCTTGCCACAGGTTCCATACCGACACATTGAACTGCACAAGATAAGAAAAAATTCTTTACCGAGGTGCGCAAATTTTTATGGGATGATCCATATTTATTTAAATATTATCCAGGCCAAATCCTAAGGAGATGTGTGTCAGATGATGAGCATCAGAGTGTCATCTCCTTCTGTCACTCAGAGGCCTGTGGTGGTCACTTTTCTGCTAAAAAGACCACGACCAAGATTCTGTAGTGTGGCTTTTATTGGCCCACTATGTTCAGGGACACTCATGAGTTTTGTAAGGCTTATGAGCGTTGTCAGAAATTGGGAGCATTGTCCCGTCGAAATATGATGCCCTTGAATCCTATTCTTATCATAGAGGCATTTGATTGTTGGGGCATCGATTTTATGGGACCATTCCCTCAATCCTTTAGAAATCTATATATTTTGCTCGCCATAGACTATGTCACTAAATGGGTTGAAGTGATTCCGTGTCGGAATAATGACCATCGCACGGTCATTAAATTCCTTAAAGAGAATATCCTTTCCCTATTTGGAACGCTTCGAGCCATCATTAGTGATGGGGGCTCACACTTTTGTAATAGGCCATTTGAGAGTTTAATGAAGAAATACGGTATCTCTCATAAGCTGAGCACCCCATACCACCCACAGACAAGTGGGCAAGTTGAGATTTTCAATAGGGAGATCAAACACATTTTAGGGAAAATGGTTAACCCTAACCGTAAGGATTGGTCAGTCCGATTGACCGATGCCTTATGGGCTTGCCATACTGCTTTTAAGACCACTATTGGAATGTCTCCCTTTAGACTTGTCTATGGGAAGGTGCCACTTACCTGTGGAGTTAGAACATAGAGCCTACTGGGCGATTAAAAATCTGAATTTCAATCTGGACAACGCTGGCTCGCTAAGCGAACTTCAATTGAATGAACTTGAAGAAATCCAGAATGATGCGTACGATAACTCGAGAATTTACAAGGACAAGATGAAAGTGTTTCATGACCAACACATTTTGCGAAAATCATTCACGCCCGGTCAGAAAGTCTTTTGTATAATTCTCGATTACACCTCTTTTCAGATAAGCTCCGATCTCGTTGGACCGGTCCTTTCACCGTTATCAATGTTTATCCTCATGGGGCTGTCGAGATTCGGAACCCAGACAATGGCCATGACTTTAAAGTAAACGGACATCGATTAAAGCCATTTGTCGAGAAATTTGATTCAAAGGACATGTCCATGCCTCTGAATGATCCTGTTTACCAGGATTGATCTCATAGTCTGATGGAGGTATAGGTAGGTTTATCACTTTCATAGGACTAGGATAGTTTGCTTTATACATGGTTTTAGGATAGTTTGCTTTTGTTGGTTTATCTCTTGTGCTAACCCACTCTGATACCTTTGAAAAGCCTCGTGATTCTTTCATCTAGGTACTATCTTTCCATCAGTACTCCTCTTTTACTTTCATGGTCCCATGTGCATTGCATGCTTATTTCCTTTACATTGAGGACAATATAGGACAATATAGATTTTAGGTTGTGGGTGGGAGATTAGGTTGCCTATTAGGTTGCTTAATCAGTGGTTTTCTTGGTCTTGAGCGAAATTTGTGAAAACTTTTAAAATTTTTCTAAAATTTCTTGTAAATTCGATGTGATTTTTACGGCTATCTTTGATTAGAATTACAAGATACGTGGTGTTGGGGATTTACGTTTCTTAAACCTAGTTATCTAATAGATTTCACAGTTGAGTTTAAATTGTTAATCCATGATTGAGTCATGATTTCACAAGACACATCTCACTTATACATTAAGATTTCGGTTCGATATTGAATTGTAACATGGTGATCATTAAGCATGGAAGGAACCAACCTGGGGAATTTGTCCATCATGATCAATTGAAAAAAAAAAAAAAAAAGAAAAAAAAAAACAGATACCTTTGTAAGGGTTGGGCAAATAATCTTCACCATAGGTTTGCTCCCTATAGGTGTAGATTTAATTTCCCATGGATGAAATGTGAAAAGGTTTAGGGTACAGTCTTCACCATAGGTTTGCTCCCTATAGGTACGGATTCGATTCCCCTCCCCCTCGATGGAAAAATCAAAAGCTGGAAGAATGAAAAAGAAGAACTGTAAGGCAAGTTCTGGTTTAGGTTTTGGTTGTCACGAATTCTCTTGTTGGTTACCAATGATATCATGAAATTGATGATTGGATCTCTTAATGATGATAAGCCGAGATTACACTATACACCCATGGAACTCAATGTTTAGAATTTTTCTCATTGATGGATTAATACCTTGAACTTGGTTATGAAGTTTATTGTGCGCTTGAGTCCAGGAGAAAGTAATACTCAACATTCATGAATCTTAGAATTCTTATATCCGGACTATTGTGCAAAATTCACTCGAGTATAGAGAAATTATCCTGTGGTTCTCAACTTATTTTTGGCATACTTTGCTCGGGACTAGCAAAATGCTGGTTGGGGGTTGTGTTGAGGGTCAAATATTGTATATTAGACCCCATTTATTACCGAATTTTATGAGCATGATATCGTTAACACCTTCTTTTAAGCATGTTTGTGTTGCAAGGTGAATTTACGAGGTTAGACTGAAATAGGATGCTTAAAGCATGAATTTAAAGCTCTGATGACACCAAAGGCAAGGGACGGGCCCCAGGGGACCAAGATCAATGGACTTACATGCCAGGAATCTGAGGAAATCGAGTAACTGAAGCTCAAGCGGCCCAAAATTGGCTCAGAATGCAAGATCACAGTGCTTCAACCATCCATTCAACTCGAAACTTCATACAGAACTTGAAGACCACATATTAACTGTACATGTCGAAATTTAGCTATTAGATCCTTGTGAAAGTAGTCTAACGGACAGATCAGCCCATAAATTAGTGATTTGGGGCCCACCTGCTATCTGGATATGCTTAAATTTTCTTCTCAATGCCTTAAAAGAGGCGACAAAATAGATGGACGGTGAGGATTTTTCATAAACATCCCTTATGGACCCCACCAGCCGTGTTTGTGCACCCTGCACAAGTGCACTCAAGGTGCACAGGATCCAGAGCACCTAGTCAGCGGGGGCTGACCCGATCCCACTCATGCGAGAGACAGCGGACAGGCGTTGTCCCTCCGTTTTGCAGTAGTAGGACCCACCCATCATACATATGTATGATCTGGACCATCCATTGTGTCCGGAATGAGGGGACGACCACAATCATGGTGACCTTTTGGTCCATGCACCTGATCATAAGAAATCTGTGGTTAAACGTGAGATGGACTGTAGAACGAAGATCTCATGATCCACCACAGTTGGGATCCAAAACCAAGAATCTCTATACAGCTTTTTGTCATGAAGACAATGAACGGAGTAGATTTTACACTTGGCATTGATCAATGGTCCATCGACCATCACAGAACCGTGTCATAGCCTCTATTTCATAGCAGAGGTTGTGGTCTGTTCTTGTGGGCCACCATGGTCGATGATACAGATAATCGGGACCGTCCATCAGGCTTAAAAGGGCCCCATAAACATGGCCTAGGTGGTGAAATTTTAAGATACATCAGAGATCAATTTTCAATCGTCCAAATGATGGACAGACGGTGGAAAGATTTGATTTGATGGACCACACTAAACCCAAGCAAAAACACTCCTTCCCGACTGAAATTCTGAGAGGAATTCAATGGACGAGTCGGATTTCTCGTCTGACATCAATCCTAGGCCCACCAATCATCACAGATGCGTAAGGCCTTTCTTTTGATTCCACTGCGTAAATAGGGAGTCTGGCTCCGTTGCAAACTAACTGCGAAAGAGAAGTCGGTGCTCCACTCCAGCCACCACTTCCGGTATTCTATAAAGGAGAGAGAGGGAGAGAGAGAAAGAGCAGCTTGGCTAGGGGGATCAAGGAAGCTAGACATGTGGAGTAGAGAGAGAGAGAGTAACAATTATTTATTTTACTTTTACTGTTTAGTTTTATTTCTTTTATGATGTTTAGCCTAATCATGCCCAGTTTAGGCTAAACCTCTTGCTAGGGCTAAGAGGTGAAGCTTGTAGCGTGATGGGAGAATTCTTTGCTTGTGCCTTTTGTTTAAACTGAATTGATATTGATTTTAGTTTAATTATGAGGAACGTTTTCAGTTTTTAATGGTCTGTTGTGACTAAAATTACAATGGGTCTGCGACAGCTTTGAGCATGTTCCTTTCCTTATTTTGATTATGACGTCAGGAAGCCCTGTTGTTCACCATCGTCTCCTGGGCATGGTTGCATGTCGGTACCCTTCCTAACCTTCATATCATGGTGATTGGTTACTAATTAGTTTAATTCTGTTGTTTACTTTGTTCCCTGGGCATGGTTTAGTGATGAAATCCATTTTAATTCATATACCTTTCATCTCTTGAAAACTATATTAAAGGTAGTTCAGTTTGATTTTCATGATTACACCCTTCAACTATATGAAGATTGGACTCTAAGTCTAGTTGAGTTTTGATACAGCCATAAGATCTCCCTGATCTCTATAAGTGGATCCTCTGAATCCCTAGTTTCATTCCTCTGAATTCTCTAAATTTTAGATAAATATTTCACCATTATTCCTCAAATTACAATCGATTTAGATTTCATCTTAATCTAATTTTAGTTCTACTTAGTTTCAGATAACGTACAGGTATCTGTCCCTTGGGATTCGACCTCGGTCTCACCGAGTTTATTACTACATCACAACCCTACACTTGGGGAGTGAGCACACCACCAGCCCGAGTGGATAGTGAATGGATGAATGAATGAGTATGCAACTCCTGCTCAGTAGCCTGCCAGCACAGTTGCCTGCCAACCACTGGTAGCTCGCCCAGGCCTCAGCCCCGCCCACATCAGCGCCCGCCCACATGCTCCACATGCGCAACAATGACGGGGTGTCATAATATCATGTCAGTCCTCATATCAAGTCCACATATCAGTACGGTTCCCCCTTTGAGGAATCACCGGGGTCTGTTACACTCCACACTGATTGCCGCCTCCCTAGTCGCACAGCCCAGCGAGTGGAAGAGACCACACTATCTGTCTGACCAGTAGTCTGTCAATACCTACCCGGCTCATCGATAGCGGACTCATTTGTGAGCTGATCAAACTAAGCCTAGCTTATAGCCCCTCACTCGGACGGATAAGGCCACACCCCCTCCCAACCTACCACGACACAATGGGAGATGCGACCTATTGGTATTCGGCACTCAAGTGCTCATGTATCCACTCGGTTTAGACGTTGGGGCGTCTCCTGACCTCGGAGGTTTAGAGACTTTCAACCACGGACATCCAAAGTGTCCAGATGCTTGAACCAAACATTTTTAGTGTCCCATCTGGCCATCCACGACATGCCTGTGGAGGTCACCGAATTTTGGATTAGGCCAACTGAATTTTTTATTTATCTTATCCCACGGATTCCGATAGGCGTTAGAAGAAAATCGTTGGAATCCCGTCGGTCGAACTTAATCTTAAGCTGACTAAATTTCCAAAAATTTTAGCTATAAATAGGGACCTTTCTCTCATTCTATTTTACAAGAAAATTCATTCAAAGTTGTAACGACTCAAAAAATCCCGTACAAAGACCTGAGTACCACCTCAGGCAGAAATCACTTAGGATCAAATCCTTTAGAAATTAGATAAAGTTAACTAAGTGTAAAACTAGATTAGCCACGAAATCTGTTTGAATCACTTTAAATACGATCTGCAAGGCCCAAAACTTGTAGAATCATTGACGCTATGTTACCCTAAAATCTAGGATCAAACTCATTACCCGATTGCTCTCGGGAGCATATTGAAACTCCGTATCAGATATACACCGCATATCGAAAGTCCAAATGATACGAAGTTATAAACTTAGGACCGCTTCGTTGGGCTTGACAACCATCTCGGAGATCAAATCCAGACAGTGTCCCACGGCTATTCGCTTGAGTCCGGAGCATGAAGTGTGAGAAAACTTAGTTTTCTTTAGAAATTAAATGAACTTTAAGTAATCTGAGACTTAGTATTTGCGGGCCAAATATAAGCAATCAGATCGTCGGAATCTGACCCAAATACACCCTTGGATCAGGAAAAAATTCATATACATGGCAGTGTACTTGAAATCCCCGATCGAGATTCGGTGACCGTTGAACTGAAACTGGTCCGCCACGCGTGATCTATGAATCCGAATAGAACGAAAACTTAACTCCACCTGGATCCAAGGTTGGTGAGCTTAAGTCCGACCGCACGCAGAAAAGGGGCCGCCAAAAGTCCTTCGTTGAGCTGAAACTGACCCACTTTGGTTATAACCTAAGTATACCTTAACCTTAGGTCTATTTCGGTGTGGTTTTAGGCTATATAAGGACCTTTAACCCTCTCTCATTTAACCCATACGAATTTGAGAAAAACCCTAGGGGAGAGAAAAGAGAAAAGAGAGAGAAAGTGTGTGATAAGTGGGAGGATCTCCCTGCTATCTTACCCTGCCACTCCGCAAGCTTAACCACTCCATTCTAATCGCTTTCCCGGCAATTTTGACTTCATTTCTAGGTAAGAAACCCTAATCCTAATCTATTTTGGGGTTTTGATAGTTGTAAGTTATGAAATAACTAACCTAAAGTATGTTGTAGGTTGCCACATCGCCGTATACTAAAGCTTAGTGAATCTATCAAGTTTATTACGCTTCTACGGTGTAAGGTGCGGACTTTAGACGTATAGATTATAGTTTTCAACACTCTCAATGTCAGATAATGATAGATTCATGATCTGTACATGTTTGCGCATGTACAAAGTGTTGTCCGTTTCTTTTTTCGGTTATACGTTAACTATGTTGGATATACTATATTCCTCATATTTGTAGAAAGTACCATATACATATAAATTTTGAAAGTGTGTTTGCCATGATAAATGACTAAATGTATATGCTATATATGTGTATGATACTTACTCGGCGAACGGATTCGTCCAAATACATGTTTTGGTTATTATACGTTATGTATGTTAAGAAGTGCATTCTAAGTGTTTGTGAAAATGCTTGTATGAGTGAGTATTTAGAGATTGTGCTTTAGGCAGGTGCTGAGATAAGATTCTCAACTAACTTAGAGATGTATAGGATTTCCTCCATGTTGGTTGTTTAATTTAACCACTTATGAAATATATGTATTTGTATTTCCTGTTTATATTGTGCTTTCTAACATGCTTGTTAACATACTTGGACTACTTTGTTTATTCTGCTTTACTCTACATGCTTTTGAATAAAGATTGATTGTACTTGGGGCTATGATTATAGTCCAGACAATCGGTAACAGACTTGAGTACGTGGTTGAGATTCATTCGCCACGTAGGATGTGTCTGACGAACCCGAGTCGTACTTCGGTTGGCGACAGTGGTTAGGCCACGCGAAGTACTTATGCACTTCATTTCGTTCGGCTGGTTGTGCGCTCGTGCTAGTTTGGCTCGTCAAGTAACCCGATCTGTCTAATGTATGTTCACCATATTTGGACGCCACTGCTTAAACTTAGGGTACTAAACTTACCAGTGTAACCCCGTTAACCTTGGTACCTCGATCCGCTAAGACTCATGAGCTAGGCATGGTGGTATGGGACACCGTGGTCGAGCTGTCGGCTTACGCTGGGGCCACGTGCCTCCCCGTAGTGACCAGTGAGCAACCCTGACTCGTGAGCCGAATACGGTGGTATGAGACACTGTATTCGAGCTGTCGGCTTACACTGATTGGTGACGAGCCCTTTGTAGTGACCTCGTGTAACATCCCGAATTTTCGCCAACCTGGAATTAGACGTCCTTGGGCGATGGGTCAATCCTAACACAGGTTTAACTTCCCAAACGCTCAATTAAAGCCTCAAATCCCTTTTTAAACCATTTTCTTCACAAATCCCACCCTTCACTACCTTGTGCTTTCAATTTTTCAAAGCACTTTCGCCCTAGACACTAACTTAAACTAGCTAAGTAGTAAAACTTAGATCACTTTATATACAAACTACAAAGGCCTAAGTACCATCTCAACCAGAAAACAATTAGGATTAAATCCTTTAGAAATTTAACAAAGTTAACCAAGTGCAAAACTCGATTAGCCATGAAATCCGTTGGGATCGCTTTAAATACGATCTGCAAAACCCAAAACTTGCAAAATCAGTGACTCTAGGTTACCCTAAAGTTTAGAACCAAACTCTTTTCCTGGCTATTCTCGGGAATGACTTGAAACTTCGTATTAGGTCTAGACCGCACATCGGAAGTCCGATTAACACGAAGTTAAGGAACTAGACCGCCTCACTGGGCTTGACAATCATCTCAAAAATCAGGTCCAGCCGATGTCCCACGGCCATTCGTTTGGATCTAGAACGAGGGAGTGTGAAAAACACTATTCCCTTACAAAATAAATATCTGGAATAGTGATCTGGCACAATTCGCTTGCGCATCAGTATTAAACAACCAGACCGTCAGAATCAGACCAAATTACACCCTCAGATTAGGAAAAATTTCAGGAACATTTACATGTGCTTGGAATTTCGGATCATGGCCCACTGACCGTTGAACTGAAACTGGTCCGCCACGTGTGATCTGGGAATCCGATCGAGTCAAAAATGTAATCCCACGTATATCCATGTGTGGAGAGCTTAAGTCTGACGTTTGGCTCAAGGAGGGCCACCAGAACCTCTCTTTTGAGCTGGAAAAGTGACGAAATACCTATATTAGCAGTAACCCTTGAACAGGAGCTTATTTCGGTGAGTTTTGAGACTATATAAGGACCTTAAACCCTCTCTCATGGCAGCCATACGAATTTGGGATTTGAGAGAGGGAAAAGAGAGAGAAGTGAGGGAGAAGTGGGAGGATCTCCCTACTATCGTTCCCTGCCACCACACGGGCTGCACCATCCCTTTCTTGACGCTTTTCCTAGCGTTTCCGGCGTCGTTTCTAGGTAAGAAACCCTAACCCTAATCTGTTTTGGGGTTTAGACTGTTGTAGGTTGTGAAATAGCTAACCTATTTCGTTCTATAGGTTGCCAAACTGCCGAATACGGAAGCTTAGCAAACCTATCAACTCCGTTACGATTCTACGACAAAAGGTGCGGACTTTAGGTGTATAGGTTATGGTTTTCAACGATTTCAATGTCAGATAATGATAGATTCATGATCTGCATGCAATTGCACATGTACAAAGTGCTGTCTGTTTTCCATTTCGATTAAAGATGAAAAATATGGAATTCTACATATTCTAGGTATTTGTAGAAAATACCGTATACATATATTTTTTGAAAATGTGTTTGACATGTTTATTTGTTATATGAATATATGATATATGGATAAAATACTAATTTGGCGAAAGGATTCGTCCAAATACATGTTCTACTAATATACACTATGTATGTAGAAATACTGTATTGTAGAAAGTACCGTATACGTATGTATTTGGAGATGTTTTTGCCATGATTATTTGTTGTATAAATATATTATACATGCGTAAATTACTAGTTTGGCGAAAGAGTTCGCCCTAATACATGTTTGCTAACATACACTATGTATGTTGGAATAGTGTATTCTAAGTGTTTGTTGAAATGACTAAGTAAATATGAATTTATGATTTATGTTTGTCATGTGTATTGAATGTAAGAACATGATTGAAATGTACTAGTCAACCCCTTGACGAAAGGACTTACCCTAAATCACGCCACGGTCAATACACTACATATGTTAAAGTGTGTAGTCCAAGTGTTTGTGGAAATGACTGAATGAATATAGAACTTGGACCCATGCTTGCCATGACTATCCGTCGTAGGGGCACGCGTGTTATAATTGGGGTAGCTCCCTAGTAGAAGGATTTGGCCTAATACCTATGTGATCGACATATGTCATGTATGTTGATGTATGTTTGTTTAAGTGTTTCTTGAAATGTCTGAATGAGTAGTAGTTAGCAAATTGTAATGTATAAGGGTGTTGAGATATGATTCTCAACCTCTTTTAACTATGTGTATGATCTCCTTGGATAGTTGGGTGATTAGGAATTGAACATGTACAAACTCATGCTTGTGTTGTGATTCATAACATGCTCAACTGCTTTATGATTTTAACTATGTAATGCATATGCTTAAATTTATATTTACGTTGTATGATCCGTCATGGGTGATGGGGGAGCGGAGCAACGAGTGCGTGCAACAGCCCTGGCAGCCCTAAACGGATAATACCAAACCTTGATTGTATGATTTGAATCCTGATCCATTACTGCTTTATCTATCTGCAATTGATTGTGTTTGGGGCTATGATTATGGCCCAGGCAATCGGTAATGGGATTGAATTCGTGGCTGAGATTCATTTGCCACGTGGGATGTGTTCGACGAACTCAAGTCGTGCGTTGCCTGTCGGCAGTGGCTAGGCCACATGAAGTTGTTTATGCACTTCATGTCGTGCAGCTCAATGGGCGATCGTGCTAGTCGAGCTCGTCAAGTAACCCGATCTGCCTTATGCATGTTCACCCTGTTTGGACGCTACTGCTAGAACCTAGGGTACCAAACTTACCAGTGAAACCCCTTTTAACCATGGTACCTCGATCCGCTAAGACGCATGAGCCGGGCATGGTGGTATGGGACACCGTGGTCGAGCTGTCGGCCTACGCTGGGGCCATGTGCCTCTCCGTAGTGACCATTGCGCAACCAAACTCGTGAGCCGAATACGGTGGTATGGGACACTGTATTCGAGCTGTCGATACTTACGGCGAGAGCCGAGTACGGTGAGACCTGTGCTCGTGCTGACGGGCGACGAGTCCTCCGTAGTATCTTCGAGTATACTCCAAGGGTCTGTGATTGGCGACGAGTCTTTCACAGCAACTAGAGTATGAGTTGAGCCGAGTACGGTGAGACCTGTACTCGAGTTGATGGCTAGTGATTGAGCCGAGTACGGTGAGACCTGTACTCGAGCTGACGGCCAGCAATTGAGCCGCATACGGTGAGATCTGTATCCACGCTGACGGGTGACGAGCCCTTTGCGATGCCTTCACTATGGTTCTCGAACCATAATATCGTATGAGATTAACTAGGATTGACGACGCTAGAATGGATCATGTTTGGGAATGATACAAGGGAGGTACCTTAGTTTCCCAATACTGCTGTTTGAAATGGACTAATAATAACTCGGTAATCATGATCATCATCGCACCGCATGTGCTTAGTAGATGTGGCGCACTGAGGGAGTTAAGCATTTACGAACGTAAGATGATGTCGCATGAGGGTGGTTTGGCAAGGGCATACAGCATCATGTCATTTCATTCTCGCACTTAATAAGAGTAGTTAGAATTGTTTGATTTGTACTGCTTTATCATTACTGCTTGAGTGAATTGATAACATGTTAACCTATGCTTTATTGTTCCACTGAGTTGATCACTCACTCCCACGTTACGGGACGGTGTTGTACACACCAACCAGATTTGTTGAGTTTCAGGTGATGGCGATGCTTGTGAAGCAGAGCCGGACTACTTCTATGATGATAAGAGGAGTTCTCCTATCTGTATCTCTCTAGCAGGTCAATGAAGACCTGATATTGTATTGACGGGGCTATGGTACTTAGGACAGGAGACATTACACTTCCTCACATTTGGTATATTTTAGAACTATACTTGTAATTATTTAACCTGGTAATGTTATCACACTCTGGAGACTCATCATAGTTTATATATTTTATCTATCTATCACAGTCTTCCGCTTGCAAATTTAACTGTCTCTGGAATATGATATGCTGTTTTGGCTTAATCTCACTCATGTTCAATGCACGAATACAGTCAACATTTAATCATCATTCATTTTGTTGCATAAGTGATGTTCTGGAACTCGGGAGTTGAGTTTATGCTCGACCCCCGATTTTTAGGGCGTTACACCTCGAGTATACTCTGAAGCTGCAGAGAGGTGACTAGCCTTCCCATAGCAACAAGAGTACAAACTAGGCCTGTATTGCTAAGGTGATGGAGGAGTGGTGCAACGGTTCTGTGTAACAGCCCTGGCAACCCTTGCGGCGACCTAGAACCACATCATCGTATGAGATTATCTAGGATTGACGACCCTAGAATGGATCTTTGTTTAGGAGTGATACAAGGAAGGTACCTTAGTTTCCCAATACTGCTATTTGAAATGGACTAATAACAACTCGGTAATCATGTTCATCATCGCATTGCATGTGCCTGGAAGATGTGGAGCACTGAGGGTGACAGCATGCCGCGGACGTAAGATGGTGTCGCACGAGAGAGTATGTTGGAGAGGGCACGCATCATAATCGCATCTCATCCTTGCATTAATTACAGTATTTAGGAATGTTGATTGTACTGCTTTATCATTACTGCTTGACTGAATTGATAACATGTTAACCTATGCTTTATTGTTCCACTGAGTTAGCTACTCACTCCCACGTTACGGGACGGTGTTCTGGACCCACCAGACTCTGTCTTAAATGCAAGTACCGACGATTCTCTGGAGGCTGAACCTGATTATTATGAAGATCAGGATGAGTTTTCCTTCATACAGTTCTCCGGCGGCTTTGCTTAGGCAATCTGGATTTACGGGACTAATGGGCTATCACGACAATTGGACTATTTTTTGACATTTTGTTTTTGATTCAGTACATGTATATGATGACTCAGCGAAGTAATTATACTCTGAAGACAGATTGAGATCGTTTTGGTTTTATACACATCTATATATGTTTTTCAGTCTTCCGCTTGCTTTTTATACACTGATCTGGAGTATGGATTTCTGTTTTGGTATAATCTCACTCATGTTTATTGCACTAACATAGACAACATTCAATCATAAGCATTTGTGTTGCATAAGTGATATTTTGGAACTCGGGTGTTGAGTTGCTACTCGACCCCCGATTTTCAGGGCGTTACAAAAATCCTTCTGCAAGTAAGAGAGAAGCTCAAGTCCTTCTCAAGCTAATTGTGGGGTATTTGCTATTTTTACTTTGCTTATTCAATTCTCTTTCTCAAGTTGATGTTAAATACAATTAGAGAGTAATCTATACTCTTTTGAGAAACAGAGGATTGAATATGCAGCATTAGGGTCTATATTCATTGAAAGACTTTAGATCCTTATATTCTTTCTGGTTAAGCATTTACTACCTCTTTGACACTCAAGAAAGAAGATCACCGCTTCAAGCTCGACTACATCTTTAAATCGTCATTTCAAGATAAGTATAAATTACCAATTATTATTTATTTATTTGGATTTTTGGAGATAGCCCAGAAATCTTTGAGTTGATTTGTGATAGCCCATGAAAATCACAAAAGGGGTTTGGTTGTGATAGCCCATAAAAATCATAAGAACTATAAGAGGTTGATAAGGTGACCCTGTGAAAACCTTGATACAGTGAAAGCCAAATTACGAGGGTAGTAATTTTGGGTGTGGAGTATATGTGGGTTTAAGCATCGAACTACTATAAGCCCCTTGTGCATGTGTGGTGAATGTTATAGTTATTTCGTTATTTGTGGTGAGTGTTGTATTTATTTCATTGTCTCTTACTAGTTTGAAAGTTTGATTTCAAAGACTGTGATATAATGTTGTCCTACCTAAAATACTAGGTGAAGGTTGTCTTACGAATTATTTGGAATCAAGGTTTCAATACTTTGTGTGATTGAGATAATTTGTTCCGCTTTATTTTGAAGATTTTAGTATTGTCCTATTCACCCCATTCCTAGGACATCGATAGCTCATCTTTCAGTATGCGAAGAGGAAAATATACCAAAAATCACCTAACAGACAAATCTAGCGAGAAGAAAAGAAGACATAAGAGCTAACTAATAGAGGAAATGAGGGCGACCCCTCCTTATTTATAAGGTTTTTAGAGTGGAAGCATTGAATGCACACATTCATTGCCTAGATGTGAAAAAGTGCATCGGTGCACGTTCCTGTCCACGTGGTAGCTCAGATTTCGCTGTCAGACCCCATTATCGAGGCAGGGACGTGTCTATCTGTAAATCACCCAGAGACAAAGTCTCACCGTTCTACACACGCCTCCTCGTATGGAGGCCGGTCATGATTCCTCCTCGATTACCGTAATGAGCACCGTCTCCCTTCTACGCCAGCATTAAACGGTCTATAATACTTGGAAGGCGGGCTAGCCTCCCTTGAAATTCGGAATATCTCGCCCGCGCATCAGTCCTGACCTCATTACTTCACGAGCTAATAAAAGTCGAACTCGAAAGTAGGGGGCAACTGTTATAGGTAAAATTAAACTAACCTGATGCTTGGGACATAGTGAGACAGTTGTCAAAGGAAGCCCCCTAAGAAAGGTCGAGGTGCTGACCCGACCTCAGGTATCAACCCAACCTCCGGGACCAGCTCGAGTGGCGACCACAAATCCCGACTTTAACTTCCAAGCTCGACCACCAACCTTGGAGGTCAACCTCGACCATTGAACTTGAAGGTCAGCCTCGACCACCTTGGAGGTCGGCCTTGGCCCCTGAGCCAATCTCATGATGGAAGGTCAACCCCAAAACTCAACCTCGGGTGCTGACCTCAATCCCAGCCAAAGGTGCCAATCTCAACGTCGGCCTCGGGTACCGAGCTCTGCCTTGGCCTCGAGTGCTGACCTCAGTCCCAAAATAACGGGATCCAGAGAGAGTCCGGTGATGTATATGAGCGGGACTGTCTAGCTAGCGAGATCTCATTCGAAGATCACACCAATCGAGGTGCAATCAGAGAGATATCCGAGAGCGGATTCACATCATAATACGGGACCCTCCAGCATATCCGACACATCCACCTGAGTATGCAAGCGACCTAAAGGACTTATAAATACACCCTTTACCATGGAAGAAAGGTATGAACAACTACCCTTATCCAACTATGCCCACTATGAGCCTGTTCATCTGACTCGGGCAACAGAGGGTCCTTGGCCATCACCGACACCCCTTGTGTCTTATTTGTTCTCCATTACTTAGCAGGTACTCGAGGGCGAGCAAGGGGAGAAACAGGATCAACTAGATTCTATCATTAACAATATCATTTAGACACCATTTGACCTTTCAAAAGTGAACCCAAAGTTCAAATTACAATTTGAAAAAAATAAAAAACAATGATCGCAGTTTGAACAATACATCACATCGTCCCATAAAAATTGTAATAACTCCCTTGTTACAAATTAGATCAGGATGATTTTGTGCTCGTTGGAAAGATAATTCAACGAAGTTT